>CAEFZP010002606.1:0-60000 GCA_903064625.1 Mallotus villosus | reverse complement strand
TTTGAAGTGAGCTGTTCGACACTGCGGACGTCTTTGTTCTTGGTAATTGCCTAAATGATCTCTGTGGATCGCTGGGCTGCGCTACAACTGAACTAATCCAAGGGGCAGCCCACTGATTTGACAGAGCCCCTTTTTCCAATGCCAATCCCCGCCACACACCACACCACCACACACACACACGCACCACCCAGACCAACAAACACAACAGCCCATCCTATCGTCTATTCTCTTTCGACTCGGCATTAGCGCTGCTCGGCGGGGGGTTGCGATGGAGGGGAGGGGGGGTGTGTGCGTGTTTGTTGTTGGGTTTGAGGGGACCGTGTGTTCTCGGAGCTGTGCCACACGCTTAACCCCCCGCCCCCCCCCTCCTTGACAGCTTACCTCTCCACACACACACACACACACACCCCTCCCATTGATATGGAAATCAGCAGCAGGCTCCATTTGCAAATTAGGGAGGAATAATTAGCGGGGAGCACTTAGCAACAACAACAATACTACACGCCTCTGATCCAGGCTGAGCTGCCCTCTCTTTGTCGTTTAACCCGCCGCTGGCAGTCAGACAAGCCTTCCCCGTGCTACAGACACTCGTGGGTGGGTGGTGGTAGAGGGGGCATTCACAACAAGTACTGTGTTTGGCCTGTTGCTGCCTCGGCACGGTTCAGCCAACCGGTGGAGCAGGGAGGCCGAGCAGAGCCCAGGGCCCAGAGCAGGGAGCCCAGACTGGGTTGAAGACCTCACCGGTGGGATGGAGGGTCTGGGGCAGAGGGCACCACAGAGAGGAAGTCAAGTGTACATCCCAGGACCTGAGGTTTCAAGGTCCTGGAGGAAGAAAGAATACCTTTGCCCGTGCCCACAACAAAGGCAAAAAAACAAGGCTTAAAAGAGAAAGGAAAGTTCAGGGTTTTCAGGGTGAGAGGTAAATCATAAGTGGAGTTGGAAATGTGTGTGCGTTTGAAATGATGTGCCTATAGTGTGTGTGTGTGTGTGTGTGTGTGTGAGAGAGAGAGAAAGAGAGAGAGAGACATAGGGAGAGAGAGAAAGAGAGAGAGGCGGATGCGGGCAGAGATAAAGAGAGAGACTGAGTGGGAGGGAAAGAGAGCATCTACAGATGACTGATAGGGGATCTGAAAAACAGCCTCTATTTCAGGAATATGATTCAATATCACTGGACTGGGAAACCTAGTCTGAGGATCATTAGGGCCAATCTACATACAGTGCTGTTGCACAAAGGCCCTTCAAAGTGGCGGGTGTCATGTTAGTGGTCCGGTGCCAGGGGTAATGAAGAGGCCCCCTCCCACTGTCCCGGGACAGACGTGGAGCCGGGTATCAGGTAGTCCAAGGTCCCATATAAAAGCGGCCCCTATGAATTATAAATCACAGGCCACAGGAGCCACAGCTTGTGGGACGCGGAGGGGACGAGAGGGGCCGTGTTCCCGGAACAAAGGATGGGGATGGAAGCTAAGGTGGGGGGGGGAGACATGAATGTGTGTGGGGTGGGGGCAGAAGGGGTGGAGCTGTATGATGGAGCGTGATGAAGGGCAGAGGATGGGCCTCTTGTTTTGTTGTTTGTCTGGTCATGGAGTGAGGGTGACAAGGCCCTGTCACTCCAGGGCAGCTTGGGCAGGACTGTCACCGCCCTGCCCAACACGGGTCCTCAATCTCCTCTGTCACTCTTCAGCTTAACCTCCGCAAAAACAGTGCCTTGAGCCAAATGTAGTTTTTTTCTTAAAAAAAAATACTTTTCCTTCTTATAATACTCTTCCTGATTCCTGATAATATTCTCCCTGATTCTTCCATGGTATTTCCATGCAACTGATATTATATACGAGGATAGTTTGTGTGTCATGTCACTCTGGTGAATATGCACTCCATAAAAGTCTGCATACCACCAAGTGTGCGTGTGTCCGTGTCTGTGTGAGAGGGATGATTGTTCCTGACCCAGCTGGAGTCCCTCCCATTGGTCAGCCAGTGGGTTGCCAGGTCTGGTCCGGTCCGGGGCGATTGAATGGAAATATAGTTTTATTTTGGTGGGGCATGCTGATGAAAGGTTGATTGATATGGTGTCAGGCGCTCTGTGATGGATTAAATTGTGTGTGCAGACGGCTGTGGCCCCGGCCAGTCATGGCTGTTGCTGCCTTTTCCGCCAGCCACCACAGCGGCAGCTTTAAGAAAATTTGATTTTCGCAGCTCAGAAACACACGGCAGCCCCTTTCTCTCCGCTGTCTGACTTCCATTTAGTTTGAGAGTGCACAAGTGATTCTTTATTGGATGAAATCTGCGCCGGATTGGATAAAGTGTTAGAGCGCTGAGTCATCTATCACTATCACCGCCCCAGCTCCAGTTTGGTCTTAAAAGAAAAGAATGAAGGCAGAAAACAGTGCGGGAGAAGAAGAGGAGGGAAAACAGACAGCCGTAGGATGTTGAAAATTTGAAAATGAACTGTGAAAAAAAAGAGAAAGAATCTTTCCTCCAACAGTTAAGCCTGTTCCATACTCGGAGGATGCCAAGCCTCTCTCTGTAGAGATTGGTCTGAAGGGCTTATTACACTAGAGCGCTACAATCTGCATGGCCTGGATCTGCATCCATCTGCAGACAGGGACCCTTGTACTTCCTGCTGACCTCTTTCAACAGGAACACCTCTGCTCAGCGATGTCAAATCGATGACGTGGTCCACCTCCCCAACGCTAATATAGAAAGGACAAGACGAGCTGTACCAAACTAATGCTCATCTCAATTTTTCCCAGCGTCTATCAGTATCTGGTGCCCTGACATGGCTCTCCCCTCTCTCACAGTATCCCCACGCTCCTACCCTCCTTCCTAGTCCAGAGTGGCTCCAGTTCCTCCACCCTGACCCCCCCAACCCCTTTTAGGGGCTGATCCCAGCGCCTGAAGCCATCCCCCTGCCCCAGAAACAGATGAACACCGCCCCCAGGTCTGACAGTGCTGCTGACCGCATGGCCAACCGCCCTACCTCGCACAGCCCACCCCACGCCCCACCGCGTACAGCCCCCCCCCGCCCCTGTCAGCCTCGCAAACGAATTAGCCAGCCTTGTTTGTTTGCTCGCATCTGACCACCATCTCCCATCCATCCATATTTAAACACTAGACCTTCTGTCCCTCCCTCTCCCCATTAGTGCCAGGCTCCAAAGACCAAATGGTCGCGGATTTAGCTCAGGGCAATGCAGGCGCTCAGAGCGCATCCAGGAGAGAGGGAAGGAGGATGATGGGGTGGGTGGGGGGAGGGGGGGGGTTGTAGTGGGGGCAAAGTTGGGAGAGAAAAGGAGGCGAAGGGGGAATTATTTAAAAGCGCAAACTCCTATGTATTTCATTTAGTCATGCATAATTCATTTTGAAATGAGCTTCAGACGATGTAAATCTGTTCAGAGACGGACTCTTTTCCGAGCCTTTACCCCTCAAGTGTCTCTGTGGCTGGGCTGTCCTGAGGCAGTGTGGACCCCCTCCTTTAATAAGTCATGACGGCAACGCTGCAGCACTTATGGTCTGGCCAGAGACCTTTAATGAGGACTGGGAGCCCCAAGTCAACGCATCCCCCAGAAATATTTTATTAAGAGCATTTAAACACACTACATCCACTCAGGATGTATGACCACATTCTAGAGACACCAGAGTCTATATCTGTGTCATGGATAGTCACGGGCAGCAGTTCCCCTGCCCCGGACAGGCTGAGGAAGGCCAGGAGACTCAACCTAGTCTGTGGTTGTGCTGAGGGACACGCCTGTGCTGAGAGACACTCATAGGACCACTCTGTGTCCAGGAGGGGGTCCTTATCTAACTGATTTATTGAGCCTCCCGGGGCTCGCAGCGATGACCTCTGTTCTCCGGCTCTGTTGATGATGGCCCCTTAGTGAAGACAGAATATTCACAGGTCACCCAAGTACACTCTGGCCCAAATACTGGTCACCTGGCGTCCTGAGGAACCAATTAGAGGTTGCATTTATTCAAGTGGACAGGGTGCTCGGTGCGTCCCTAATCACAGTGTCATTTAGATGAGCTGTTTCACGAAATGCCTTCCAACGTTTCATATTTCGATATGACAGGTAATTACTTTGATCAGAATGCTGTTTAACACGCTCACCCCTCGGGACACAAACGTGTTAACACGGAAAGAAAAACAAATGCATTTGTCATTAAGATTTCTGTAACTTTTTATATTAGCTGAGTCCAGGAGTTATTATCTTCTTTGGGCTCAGGAGAATTTCACTGACATATTAATGTAGTTTAAACCAGAGGAAGCAGCACTGAGGTAGAGATAGAGATCCTATCACAGGTTAAGTCCAGTCTCTTTGATACTGGCAGACTGTCATTAAAGTGTTGCTTAGGCCCTCAGCCATATATCCACTATTCTAAGACGCCTGACCTAGGATAATGGCAAGTACATTGTTAATGCATCATTTTTTTAATAAGTTGGAAAATTGCTTAGACCTCGGAACAAAGGCACAGTGAAGGAAGGAGCACTGACAGTAATAATAAAAGGTAAGAAAGTCTTTCTCTTTCATTCCTTTTAAGTTTCCAACATCCAAGACTGAAGCAAACTAGCAAGAAAAAAATCATTACGCGTCTGTTTCATCTGAGTCTTTCTTCCCCAGCACAGAAACACTGGGCTGATTAAAGATGACTAAAATCTAAAACCGACCGAGCCCGTTCTTCTCCTTCCTCTTCTCTTCAACTTTTATTTTTAATGGAAAACCTGCCCTGAGCTCGTTTACTCAGGAACAGAGGGACATAAATGTTTTAAAATTTTACCAAAAAGGAAAAAAAAAGGGAAGAAAAGGGGAATGGAAGGAGGAAAGGACAGGTAATCGGAGAAAGATTTTAATCTTAATAATTCATAAAGCAGTCCCTCAATCCCCCTTTTTTCCCTCTCCTGACTGCTGTTTGATGAAGATACAGGCTTTATTTTCGCTGGGAGATAGCAGGTCTAGGTAAATGCTGCAGTGGTAGTGCGGTGTAGATTTCCCCTGATAAGGCTAGTATGTTAGTGTAACCAGGGGGAGTGGGAAACAGCATTACCCAGCCTCAGCAGAGAGAGAGCAGCAGAGGAGGGCAGGGCCTCAAACAAGGTTAGAATGGCAACAGAGGCCCCAGGGACACCAGGCGGGGAATCAAGCCAGATTCTACACTGATTGTACACCTAGGGTCGTGGGGTTAGGGATGGGTAGGGAACAGTGCAGCCAAGAGTGTATATGTGTCTAAGTCTCTGTCTGTGCGTGCGTTCTATGGATTCAAGCGAAAGCGTTTACCAGCGATGGATACAGTTAAACCAAGGTTCAATGGTCACGGCAGGAAATGGCGCCCCGCCGCTCAGACGCGTCATGCTTGTTCCGTGCTAGAGGGGAGGCACTAGTGATTACTGTAATTGACTGGACTATTATCAGGATTATTCTGATGATCTCTGTACTTCCCGTGGCTGTGATCTGGGCCTGCAGTGTCTGTCAGGCCACAGAGAGGACGTCCTACATGTTCAAACGCCCCCTGCTAAATGACAAACTTGAATACGAAAGCACATCTGTCCTGTTTTGCGCGGGGATGGCTTTAGCCGAAAAACCGTAACGAATAACGTGACTTCGTAAACGTACAAGACCAGAGTGGCTGAGAGAGGGATGCAGAGAAAGGAAATGTTATGGAAGGGGGGGGGGTGGGGGGTTTGGGGTGTGTGTGTGGGGGGGGAGGGGGGGGGGCGGGGTTGAACTAAGGTTTGCCCCTATGATCCCTTTTTAAGTTGTGTCCCTGCATGCTTAGCGGTGCGGCCACTCAGACCTGCAGCCCCTCAGGGCTGAAGCTCAGCTCAAAGTGGGCTGCCTCTCCTCTTCCTGGCCGGCAGTCTCCAGCACCTTTCCACCCCAGTGATCACACCCTCCAGCCCAGGATGTGTGTTGACACTGTGTCGGAGGAAGCGTTCTCTGATAATGCCCCGGTATTGATCAGCTATCCGCAATGCGTGCTGCTGGGAAAGAGATCTGTATTCAATCCCGACTGATTGCTGATGCTGTCAGGCTAGCGGGCCGGTGAGCGGGTGATCCCGCTGGCCGCTTGCCTGTTTGTTTTAGGCAAGCCCAGGGTTCACCAGAGGTGGGGGGGCCCCCTCCCCCCCATCTGGAGCCCCAGTAGTCAAGTTCAACCATGTGTCTGGGGGACCAGGGGTCTGGGAGGGGTCTAGGGGGTCCAAGGGTCCTGATGGGGGGAGGGGGGGGGGTCTGGGGGGGGTCTGGGTGTCACGTCCATCTGGACCAATTTGCATAGAAAGGCCAGCTGAGAGAGACAGCCAGTCAAGGGACAGGAAAGCGCAGGGCGCAGGGGGCTGATTTCCTCCAAATGTGATTTCTCTAAGCAGGAGAGAGCTGAACGGCCATCCTTTTATATTTATTTAATGCAATGCGAATTGATTTTCAAATCAACCCTTGCTGTGGAAAACCCAATTGGTTCATGTTTATTTACCCTGTGTGTACTTTATGATATGCATGAGATGCGCTATCCAAAGAAATCACCAACAATTATATCAGGGAAATATAGGAGAGAAATATCAAATGCTTCAAATCAGTGACAGGGAACCGTACATCTAAAACACACTTTTGTCAGTCCAGGAAGTGAGTGATTTTACACATACCTTGATGGCTGCTTGTGGTGGTGTTTGCAGCCAATCTCTGAAGGTTTGATATTTGTGTGCTTGTGTGTCTGTGTGTGTGTGTAAGAGAGAGAGAGAGAGAGAGAGAGAGAGAGAGAGAGAGACTCAGCGGTGTGATTAGACTGAGTCCTGTCCCCCCTGAAGGTGGAGGGGCCAGGCGTGAGGCTGCCTCTCATATGCACTGCTTTTCTTGTCTATTGTGTGTGATGGTGGCCCTCTCGGTGCTCAGCCCCAGACTTCTGACCCTTTTCATTCTGCTGTCCGGCTCCAGCTGCCCCGCAATCTAGTAGCCATTAGAATACTGAACAGATGCTCGGGGGGGGCTGGGAGTGAATTCAAATAGGGGTCTGCTCAGATCCCAAATCATTTTCATAGTTCTTCAAATAGATTTTTTCGGAAGGGAGCGGGAGAGCATTATACAGCCATGACTGGTATTTTCTTTAAAATGATTTATGGATTTTTAAAACAAAAACGATAGGAGTGTATTGCTGTAATTTTAGCGAAATCCAATTGCTGTTGTCTGAGCAATGGTCAGTTGTGGGTGTGTGTGGTGCATGTGTGTGATAGACACAGAGATAGAGAAAATGTGTGTGTTTCTGTGTGTGTATGTGTGTGTGTGTCTCCAGGCTAGACAAAGCGTCCTGCTACTTGACAGTCGCCCCTGTCAGCGCTGTGGCCCAGTAGTGTGTATGCGTCTGTGTGTGTGTGAGTGTGTGTGTACCGTGTGTGTATGTGAGTCTGTGATCAATCTCACGTGGATCAGTCATGGTGTCAGAGAAGCAGTGGCTCTGACTCTCTCTCCCTCTCCCTCGCTCTCTCTGCCCCTCTCCCATTTCTCTCTCTCCTGCTGCTCTCCATCCTTCCTTCCCTTTGGCTCCGCAGGAGAGTTGGGTCAGGAGCGAGCTGAGAGACATCCACACATCCTGCAGGAGGATAATTAATGGAAGCCAAGCTGGAAGTCTGATCCTGCCACTGGAATACTCCAACCAGGTACCTCTCTCTTCTTTGCTGTGGGAGCTCTCTCTGGCCTCGCTGACTATCAGCTAAGCTGTGACTGTTGATCTGCTGACCAGCGTTCCTACCCTCACTGCCCAACTCTCTCACTCACTCCCTCACCCACTCACTCGCCACACACACACCCTCTCTCTCCCGCTTACTCTCACTGACACATTGCACACACACACACACACACACACACACACACACATTCACACACACACACACACACACACACGTGAATACATACAGACACACTAACACACGCACACACACACACGCACACACACAAGCTGACACAATTGTTCACACTATGACACATTTACTCTGTACACCTTAGCTGGTTACTTCAACACTTCTTGCTTTGCGAAGGACTCCGTTTCTGGTTTATCTGTTGTGTGGGTTTACAGGTGTATAGAAATATATAGTTCATGCTCTGAGGTGGCAAATGTCAGATATTTGAAGTTGAGGTGGGCTGTCTGTACTGTACAGTTTGCTTTGGGCGTGTGCCTCTGTATCTCTTATCAATTCCACCTTTCTCAAAGGTTGCTGTTTTGCTTTTCCTTTTGTTGTTATTATGTGTTTTGTGCTGTTTGTTTGCTGAGATGAAACTGAAATCTGTAGATAACGTTGACACATTTAAAAGCTCCTCAAAGCGATTTTAATAGACTGTGCTGTATGAGAGTTTCACAACTCTTTCTCTGAGACAGGGACATACATTCGAGACAGAGTAATCATATTATATGGAGTTAATTGGCATGGTGTTTTTCCTCACCTGTCCCATCTGAAGGATAGCTGACACCAATAGGGCTGCATTTATATTTATTCAAGTGCTCAGGGTTATTCTTTTTTGATCTGCAAACATGCACCGAATGAACATTTCATTTTGTGTGATTTCAAACTATACAGTAACCACATTTTTGGTTTAAGAATCAAACATTCTTTGAGTTGCATAAGGTCACAGCTTTAATAAAACCATCAAGGAAAGTATGGCAAAATAGGAGAGAATGTCTTATCTGCATGTGACTTATCTGCCTTTTCAATTGATTCTTTCCGGAGTTTTCGCAATTGACAGTCTGGACTAACTTTCCAAATGCTGAGTGTTGACATGCAGGCACTTCATTCATTTTTTTTTGTGAGAGTGGAGATGAAGTTTCCTGCAAATGTCACTGGAATTTTTGGATGGAGTGAGAGCTGTTTCAAAAGGCTCAGTACAGTAATGTCTTTGAGCAGCTTTTGAGGAGGACTGAAAAAGGGGCTGATTACCAAAGTGCAGGAAGGTGTTGGTTGTAGAAATCTCTGGGTCTCTTTAACGTTTCCCTCTCCTCAACTGGCGGCCAGATGTTTTCTGACCGTGACCGTTGGACAACGTTGTATTGTCATTTCACTTTAACCACATTAGCTGCCCATTTGGCAATTGTAGTCGGGTGAAACAGTTAGAACTTGTTCTAAACTTAATTCACATGTACACACCCCAAGGTTAATGGCTAACAAATTAACCCCTGAGGCATTATCTTACAAATAGCCTGCAGCAAATGATAACCTATAATCCATATCACCAATTATGTGTCAGGCGGAGGCCCGTGGCCGTGACCTGTCTCCCATGAAGGGACTCTCTCCGGAAACAGGATCTGTTCCTCCATGCAGAGTGGCCTTAATGATGTCATTATAGGGATAAAGAACACAGGCACCTGGGACCACCTCATCCTCTGGGCCGGTCTCTCTGTCCGTCTGTCTCTGGATCTATCTATCTGGATCTCTGACTCTCTCTAGGCCTATCTGTCTCTCTGTTCAACTGTCCCTCTCTAGATCTGTCTGTCTCTCTGTTCAACTGTCTCTCTCTATCTATCTGTCTCTCTATTTAACTGTCTCTAGGCCTATCTGTCTCTCTGTTCAACTGTCCCTCTCTAGATCTATCTGTCTCTCTGTTCAACTGTCCCTCTCTAGATCTATCCGTCTCTCTGTTCAACTGTCTCTAGGTCTATCTGTCTCTCTATTTAAATGTCTCTAGATCTATCTGTCTCTCTATATAACTGTCTCTCTCTATCTGTCTGTCTGGATCTCTCTGTTTGTATGTCTATGGGTCTATGTTTGTCTGTCTTTCTCTGGATCTCTGTTTGTATGTCTATGGGTCTATGTTTGTCTGTCTTTCTCTGGATCTCTGTTTGTATGTCTATGGATCTATGTTTGTCTTTCTCTGGATCTGCCTGTCTCTCTCTAGATCTATCTGTCTCTACTTCTCTCAGTCTCTCTTTCTCGTCTACCAGTTCCTATCATTGGAGATCCCTCTCTCTTTTGTGACTAGAATCCTCAACTGTGTGCTGGGAGTCTTGAGGGTATGAGAGGTGTATTAGAACAACAGGTGTAACATCACTGCTCAGTAACACCCCAATACAAAACCCATATACAATCTCTACAATACAATATTTTTTTCTAAATAATATATTGACTAGTGGTTATTGTTCTGATAGCATAAAAAATATAATTGTAATCCTATCCTAAACAAACAGATGTCTTCTGATTGCAACAAGTCAGTCTAGTGTTTGCTCACACTTGTGCTTTCAATTCAATAACCCATCCAAATGTAAATGGTTCATAATGTCTGCTTGTTTTTAAATTGTTGAATTAGTACTTTTGCAGGACAGACTGTGGAGATTCACAGTCAAGGCTATCTTGAGTAAGGGTGTTTTTTTTTCTACCTTGGAATTGACAAGTGACACACACCAGCTCATGCAGGTGAAGGACAGAAATAGAGCCAATGAATATTTTGTGTTACTTTACGGAGTAGTCGTATATAATTTCACCGAGATGAAAGTCATCAAGAATTGGACAGTCTCCAGGGTCTGTATGTATCATCTTCGCCATCATGACATATGGATTAGGACAGGTCATATACTATAGCTTACATGTGCGTAACATGTGTAATTCAATACATGAAGGTATGACATAAAATAACAGATCTTCTATTTAAAAATAGATATCTGTTATTGATTGAATTATATATAGTGTTAAAGATATATTTATTTTTGTCAGTTTTAGTTAATTGTGCTGACATTTCTTCAACTTTTGAATGAAATGTCTATCTAGTATAGGTTGACTGGAATAAACAATATATTATTTTGTCAAAATAGACCGTGGACAAGAGCGTTTTCACACTTAATGATTGGAAGGATGTAAGTACATGTTAACTATCGGAGGAGAATGTGTGTTATCTTACTTTAGTAAAGTGGGCTATTACTTTTCAATTCGTTCACTGTGGTCATCTATTCATTTTCTCAGTTACACAAGACACAAACTGCGTTTTTGCATACTGGGATATAAATAGCGTGCTGGGTTTTTATGTTGTTGCAATTTCATGGGACATGAGAAAACATCACAGCTACATTATCAATTGATTTTGATATTTCAACATAAATTATAAAGAACTCCGTTCCTAAATTATAAGTAATTTGGTTTATTTTAAACTTTAACTTACGTTTTTACGAAAACTGCTGGTGAAAACTAGCATCTTGATAACTTTATTGAGATTAAAAGTCAACAGCTAGTTTACAAAGTATTGGATTAGCATATGTTTAGATAAGTGGAAAAGAAAACGGCTACATTTAACAACTAAGCATAAACTGATTGTTAACTTTAACAATAGGCTAATTAACTTTTTCTGGAACTGTTTTACAACAGGAAAGGTCGCATTCTTTAATTGACGTTTTGCGGAAGGTGTTTATATAAATACATAACATGCTTGATGATGATTGGTCTACCCCAGCCTATATTTTAAATCATCAAGTGGTCAAATAAATGCAGTTTCCAAATGATATGATACAGCTATATATATATATATATATAACACTTATTAAAATAAGAAAACAATAGCAACAACAACTAAAATATAGCCTACATTAAATAAAAATTGTAATGCATAACCTTTACAAAAGCTTAACCTACATATTTGTATATAAAGGCCTAAATTAGTTTAATGACGATAAACTATAATTCAATTAATAATTCGAAAGTTTTTCCATAGAATCTATTATTTGACACACATGAACCATACCGATTTGACCAAGTCAGCCGTGTGGCGCTATACGTGTTCATGCTCTCAGGCAGTTTGTCCTGGGCTTTCACGGTCAACAGCACCAGGGACCTTGAACTTCAACGTGAACGGTGAGGAGTTCACAATGTGAGGCAGTTGTCCTACAATGAGATTAGAGCCATATGCCTATCACTAGACGCAAAGTGACAAATGGATATTGTTGTGTTGTTGGGTTAAAATGGGATAAACAACCTTGTTGAAGGGCAAAATTGTGAAGCAGATTTCACTCATAGATATGTTGGATTTTAGAGCTTAGTGCTCTGTGTCTTCAAGCAAACCAACACAGACTATCACCATCGCCATCATCTTTCTTCTAAAAGTATTTTTGTGATAAGATGATCTCCACGCTGTGCAATGTCAGTTCTCCAGACCTTCAGATTGATTGTCACCTTCCGCAGATAACCCGGAATAATACTGTACATATAAATAGCAACACGTATTCATTATTTATTTTGCTTTGCCCTTCATGTCATTGTGGTTACTTGCCTACACTTTGCCTACTTCATGCTCTCTGGTCCTCCCTTTTTAAAAAGTATTTTGTTTCACAAATGTTAATTGATTAATGATAAAACGTTTTTGTTAATAGATACTTTTACATCCTGCACTGGTGTCTATTTTCATAGCACATTATGCGTAAGACTGCGGGCCTATATTTGCTGCATGACTATTCAGACTGCTTCCTATTTGTTGGAATAACTGAATCATATTTTGATGCTTGAAGACCTTTTTCTCAGTGGATGAAAGAAAAGACATGGAAGAACTATGGAAATGGTGTGAATAAACGTGATTATTTATGTCTAGCAAAGGAAATTGTTAAAGGAGGAGAAAACAGGAAAAAGCTTTGCTATATGGGAGCCTTTTATAAGTTGTGATGGATAAAAGATCTGGCTTAACAGCTATGTTTCAACATGGTTCACAATTATTTGCCCACGTAATGTCAAACAAAGATACCTAAACAATAAATAAAAATATAACCTAAAAAAACTTTGCTTCAGGTCAATTCGCTCCGGTGTTTGTGCAGTCGTACTATTTATACCCTCGCTCCTTTGCCAGTGTAGTAAAGGGAAAATGTTTGAATTTCTGTTCTGGTAGGAAAAGGGTTAGGTGAAGTTTTCTGTCAAAAATGAAATGGAGCTGCTGCACATTACACTACAAAAGACGTATAGCTATAGTGCACTCATGGATAGAAAGGTAACCGTTGTTACAGGCCTGCCTGGCTTCTGTATGCTAATAAACATAGGCCAATTATGTATTTTCAAACATAGCCCTTAGGTCCGCTTTTCATAGATCCATGTTTCATTAGCGAATTAATCAAAAAAGGTGTTTTTCTTTTTTTTCTTCTATACAAAACAATAGCACTGTTAATTGAAATTAATTACAATCATATCTCTTATATAAAGGTAGTGTCTTATTTCAGATTTTGCTGCTTAGTCAATGCTAATATATTGTCATTCTTCGTTTTTTTAAGCCTAATTATTGTCTTCCTGGTGATAAAAGCCCTATTAGAATGTAATGAATACTAATTAGACCGAATAAACTTGTCATTCTCTGTTGTATCACTTGCCAAATTCCTCAATATTTAGCCAAGGGGTAATTAATACGGCGATTACCCTACAATAAAGCCTAATTACCACTAATTGGTTCAAAGGGGGCTTAGGTAATTATTACAGACTAATTGAAATCCTTTAGAAAACGAGATTGTTGTGTATTCTAAGCAGAAGGTCCTTACAAGCTGCTCTCAGTGGTAAACACTATTCACATTCAAATGAGACCATGGCACAGAAACAAGCACGCGCCCGCCTCCCACCCTCCCATTAAAGCGATTCGCCTTTGTTGCCAAGTGATGTATTAACCTGACATGTGCTAAGAACTTATTTGGTTAATTTTGTGGATGGCACAGTGCCCGACAGCAGGAAGATAACTAATCCCCAGAGCAAACAGTAAATAGGCTGATATATTTAGAGAGAAATAACGCAATGGAAAATTTCATTCGATCAAATATCCTATGTGTATGATTATTTTTTCTTTATTAGACTTTAGACAATTCATTTCAACTTTTTAATTAAGTTATTTAGTTTCTATTCAAATAAAATGTATTTATGAAATAAAAAATATCCGCTTTAAATGTTTAATAATTATGTTAAACATATGTAGGCTACTATAAACACTGACTGAATATCACTGCAGTATAACCAATTACATTATCAAATGAAACGTAGTCTAAAATTCAGAAAATAGTTTATTGTCAATGTAAATACATTTACGGTTACAGTTGAGGAGCCTTGCACCTGTCTCACTCGCGCTGGGATTGGCACCCCTTGTGCAGGCGGGTTCGGGAGCAGCTCTGCTGGCCATAACCGGCGATGCGTGTCAAATGTTGACCCCCCACGCCTTTCCTGCGGCATTTGTCTTTGTTGTTCAACGCACTGAATACGTGACCTATATAAGCATTTTAATGTCTGTTCTTCGTTCCACTTTGGACTGATAGGAAATACGATCAATTTGTCTGTATTTCTTCTCATTTTGCACATATTTTTGTGCCCCTGGTTTAGCTTTGATAAGTGTAATATTAATATGATGATGATATGTCAATGGCAGGCTGCATACCTGACTGAACAGACAGTCTGTGATACTGGGCCTAATGCAATATTAATGCATGCAGGGTTTGTTTGATATCAGAAAGGATGTCTCTCCAAAAGTGGCCTCCACAGGGACCCTCGTAGAGTTGAGTATACATAATACTAATGATCACACTTTTTAGCCTCCATCTGAACAATTTGACACTCCTTTTTATGTGACAAACGTAGAAAGCATTGTTCTTTTATCATACTTTTTCCACATGCAAGCACATATTTTTGTCTATATCAAAATAAAATGCATCCGTGGTTTCACACCTCCAATTGGAACACTTTAATAACTTACAATTATGCACACCAGGATAGAAAATAATAGCATACAGAAATTATTACAGAGCATGAATAATATATTTCATCAATGGCAATTGAGATGTGTTTAAATGGTCAATCATGTCAATTGGTTGTATTGATTAAAGGATTGTGAAGATGTAAGTGGGATGAGTGGAGGCTCCTGGCTGTGTCTCGTGAACAGAGAGGAGAACTGGGGATAATGAACCATAATGCAGCAGAGGCAGGGTCTCCTGCAGAATAATCCCAAATTATTCCCCCAAAACAAGCAAGCCCTCTCCTGGGTGCTGCAAGGTCAAGTCCACGACCTCTGACCTGTGTAGGTCTGTGTCTGGAGTGTGTCTGGGGCAGGCGTGCACTGAGAGGGTGTGGGGCCTGCTTGTTGTCTGCCTCTCCTGCTATCTAGCTGGCCTGCTCCTCTCACCAGGGTTTTAGCCCTACACTCCATCTATTATTTAGCAGGCTTATTAAAAGTTATTTCAGAGCCGTCAGTGCCTGCCAGCTGACCTGAGACAGGAGGCCTCCTGAGTGTCCAGATCAGCGTGATGGGAGGCAGGAGGAAAGCCCAAATGGACAGAGTGGGACTGCTAAAAACACACAGGTTAAAAACAAACAGAAAATACCGCCTGCATTATTCAAGGGGGCATGTGCTATAGGAGAAATAAGAGGTCTTCAATATTTCACAAGCACAATCACCAACACGGATGCATGTTTAATTGAACCCAATGCCGCTGTGTAAGGTGAGGGCAAGATAAAATAACGTCGAAAAAAAAAGGATGTAACATTAGTAAGACTGTACCCAAATAATACGGAACCACACAGAAGCAAAACATAGAATAGACATCACAAATGTATATCACCAAAAACAAAACAGGACATATCTTATTTTCTTTTACTGTTAAGTTAATTTGCACAATAATAGCAGACATGGCCAAAGAATGTCCTGGGATTGTCTAGACTCCTTCTTTTTTTATGATTCAAATACAAATGAATATTGTACAGCAGCGCAAAAAAACGGCATTAATTCTAGTTCAAATGAAATTCATAAATCCATGCAATTTTAAAATCACTAAAACAACTATTGTATTCAACTCTAGCGGCCTCCAAATCTTAGCCCTTAGTGCTCCAACCTCTTTTATGACACCTCTTTGCTTGGTTTTGAATATTCATATCCTTGTCGAAGAAGTGTGACATAACCTTTTCCCCCTAATGTGATGTGTGCACATGCACTTCCCAGCTGTGTCCGGAGAGGGCTTGGGCGCTGGGGCTACGGGGGGGTCGAGGTGCACAGGGTACGGGAGTGGGCTGAGGCGGAAAGGTCAGGGGAGGCAGGAGACAGGCGGGCCGGCCGGCTGCTGAGGCTTTGAACCTAACAGATGGTGAAGGTTAGGTGACGTCCCCTCGCCTGGCCTTTCCCCAGTAATTGAGGATAATTTGAGCACCAAAGAGAGCAGGCCTGTCCACTGTCAGGCCGAGAGAAGAGAGGCGAGGTTAATATGAAAATGATTTTGCATTACCGCTGGCTTTGCGAGGCTGGCTGCGCGAGCTCTCCCTGGCCCCGGTCCTAATCCTGGCCTGAGGCTGCAGGGATGAAGAGTGTCACCCTGGGTCCAGGCGCAACGCCACACTCATGAATATATCACCCAGCCACGGGCCTGTGCCCCCCATTAACCAGCCCACTGCCAGGACCCATTACACCCCCCCACTCAGGAGCCCAGGGCTCGGGGGGCATTTTGGGGAGGTTTGGGGTGAACTGACATCACCCCCAGTCCTGTAAGAACAAAAGAGGGGTACACAAAGGCCATGTCATATGAGAGGGATGAGAGGGCACACCTCTTCCTTCCTCTGCAGGAACAGCTTTCACCTAACATGCAAGGCCAACGCCACAATGATCTCTGGTACTTCACGACATCTACGGTACTTGTTTTGTTACAAAAATAACCCACATTCAACTGAACAGAAAATGCAGATCTTTGGATATGCATGTTTTATGAAAATGTATTTGTTATCTGCCCCACCTTTTCATAGTAAGCAATCAGTGTATCTCCAGTACAGCAAACAGTACAGTAGATTTGTATAGTGACTAGACTGTGACTGCTGTTCCCCACAGCCCTGTCTGGTATGTCAGCTGTAACTGCGGGACCAATTCTGGCCAGAAAGTTGCCTCTTTGGTGTGATGAAGTCATTTACAACTATTGATCTGATAGTCAAACTGAACATGTATTAACCTGGAGAGCCTTGGAGGGAGTTTCTGGGGGAAATGGAGGTGCCCCAGGGACCCCTCAGCAGCTCTGCTGAGACTCAGTAGACAGATATGTAGCCCAGGAAGGCAGGCCTTACCCAGGCCCTTCTAAAACTCAACGCTGACCACACTGCTGCCAGCCGTAGCTACTTTGTTCTCTGTTAAAAACGGATCTAAACGCGCAAATTTGGCGGAATATTTTTATCTTGTTTACACATGTATTTAAATGTACACAAAGTAATTATTTGCATTTTATGATCTCTGTTAGATGATACTTCGTTAACGTCATCATCATTAATCAGTAATCATTTGTTGTAAACTTTGAAGTGTCTGTTGTACAGTATTTATCTTTGTAAAGTCCTCTAGCTGAAGATCTGTGTAGATGTGCTTCTGACTGTGTGTGTGTGTGTGTGTGTGTGTGTGTGTGTGTGTGTGTGAGTGCATGCATGTGTGTGTGTGTGGGCACTATGGCCGGTGGGCTCCCCTAGGTGTAGCCCCGATGAAGGGGTCTTTACTGGGGTTGTCCCCATCGCCATGCCCTCTGCTTGTCCCCCGTGTTCCCCAGGAGTGACAGGCCTTAACACAGCCTTTCTTCTTCTGACCTGCTCTCTGAACGCTGCCTGCCTCCCCCTCCACCTGGCTCCGTCTGTTCCTTCCTCCTACGCGTGGGCTAGCTTGTCCCCCTCAGTACTTAGTCAACTATTCAAGTTCAAGCTGAAGTCTCAAGATTAATGGGGCTTTATTGTCTCTGTTCACACTCCAGACTCCCTATAACAGAAAAAGGGTGAAGCGGTTAAATTAGCTTGGGCAGAAGGAAAATATGACTCCCTCTCTATCTCTCTCTCTCTCTCTCTCTCTCTCTTTATCAGGCAAGGTGAATGGTCGCAGAGGTCAGCTGTGTTGTCAGAGGAGAGAGAGACTGAGAGAGCAGGAGAGGTTGAACGCAGACATATTCAAACAATGCGAGAAACAGCTGTTTTATAAAACCACATAGCTTAATCAAACCTACACACACACACACATACACACACATCTGTCAGTATTCAAACTGAAACATGGCGAGTTTTAACCCTCATATGTCTCACAGTTCTCAGAACTTTCTGCATTCAATCAATCACAATGATAAACATATTTTTGACAGTGTACATGTTGTTTTTGTTCTTTTTTATTCACCGGTGGTATCTGGGTACAGTCTTTAGCTGTCTGAGGCTGAAGATGTTATCTGGCATGTGTTTTCTATCTTCCATGCAGAAGCTAGCGACTTGGGGAGGGCCAGAGATACGTCAGGCTTCTCTCCATAATCATCCTCTTATTCATTCACTTTTTTGTCTCCAAATGAAAAAAGGGCATTTATCACTCTGTTGACCTGTAAGATCATGGCATAAAGTACTCCTTTGAACAGTAAAACTAAAATTCACTTTTAAATAAGATCAATTGTAAACAAACCGAGGCCAACCCTTTGAAAGGCCTTGCCAAGAGATTTACCTCGCCCTGTGGCAAATAATATTTCTTGAACTGGGTTTAAATTTCAAGTGTCTTGGGTTTATAAAAACCAGGAACAAAAGAAAATCTGTCTCTGAACAGCAAATTTTATCTGCTGCTGGGGCAAGATGTCAAGATTGCATTTTTGTTGTCTCAAATACAGGAGCAGGGATTGTGTAAAGAAAATCCCAGAATAAACCAGACTTTTTGTGTTTTTTTGTATTTAGTAGGATCACAAAAACATACAATTTGCTAACATTATTGAAGTAAATGTAGAGATATATCCTCTAAATATCCTATGTATCATATACGTTGTATTACATGTTAGTTCAGTGTTAGTCTTTTTTAAGAGCATATTGCTTGATACATACACATATTTAGCTTCTGGCTTTATGGTATTTTTCTTAAATGCCACAGTACATGTAATTTGATGAAATTACATAGTAAAAGTCGTTTTATGAAAATGCACACAATTTTATTCAAATGCCAAAGATTGTTTGCAACATTTCAAATGTAGAACATCTCTGCAAAATCCCTTCCATTTCTGCTATTACGTTGTGTTAACTGTAATATCAGAGGTGAACTAGAGATAGATAAAATGTGATCATGGTCTCTAGTCACTCTTCAGTGTGTACTTCAGGATAATTATGATTATGGTAGCAATAACTATTTACTATTTGTTGGTAATAACAGCGATAAGCGCCCTAGTAATGACTTGCTCCCTTGATCAGTCTCATATAAAGCTAAGATGAAAGCGTGTGGGATTGTGTTCTAGGGTCTTGGTGTGACCTCTCTGGATCCTTAATATCCTCCCTTCCTCCTGTCTCCTCTGCTCCCTGCATCCCTCTCTGAAAGGGTAATAACCCCACGTTCGGCACAAGCATTTCTACTGCTCCATTTTGCTGGCTGGGGTAGTTTTTTTTTGTCTTTTGTTTGTTTTTTTAAGAGAACACATCAGAGAGAGATGGGTAAGTAATCATGAAAGAAAACTCCTGCTGCACCCCTGACTCCCTTTTTTAATTGGACACAGCTTTTTAAGTGAACCTCAGTCTCCAGATTCAGGCAGGAACAGCACTGGCTGTAATTTCGTTTCTCTTTGTAGTGAGCCCTTGTCAAAGCCAAATAAAGCCAGTCCAGCTCCCCAGCCAACCAACCTTTCCCCGCGAACTGCTACAACCCACCCATAGTGCCTCCTCTGTCATCTGGTGTTCCACTCTACTTAAAACAGAACACGAGGGGGGGAAAGGAGAGGTAGACAAAGAGAGAAAGAGAATGAAAAAATCCCCCGGCCTCGCTACCATCATTTTATTTTGATTTTTTCCATCCTATTCTTTAATCCCTCTGATGAAGTCTGGACAGGCACGGGCATGCTCTTGCAGACAGCAATTTCACTGCACCATATGTGTCTCACACGTAAGATCCCGGGGAGAAGAGGGGCCGGCAGGAGCACGGACAGGAGGAAGGAGAGAGGGAGAAAAAAGACGACATGAAATAAGAAAGGGGAGAGAGGGGGGGGGGCTGCCGTTGGGGCGCACTGATACCCTCTGATTCTCCCTGCATCCGCAACTGCAGCATCCACCCACCTATCCGTCACTCGCAAAACACGCACACGCTCACCACAACCTAAAGCAGCCCGGTATATCTGCGAATCAAATAGAACATGGCCACATAATACACTGCACTCACGATAAACACGCACTCCTATGCAGGTAAACAAATAAGCCAGGTACTCACACAAAATGGTGGCGAGCCAAATGCTCGCTGGCCCCTCCCCGAGCAGAGGATGTGATGCCGGAACCCCGATCACGTGACTAGAGAGGATGGAAAATGCTTCCTGGAGCGCATGCTGTCGCTGTCCTGCACACTGCTCCCCTTCTTCCTCGAGCCGTGTCCCCCGGAGCAGGGCTGCGTCGCACAGTCATGGAGGAAATGCTACACGGGAGGACGCCCCGGCTACCTACATATTTGTCCCTCGAGCAATGCTACACAAACAGTATCCATTCGTGGAATACATTGTGTTTTGAAGGGAACCTTCATGCATCTAGAGTATGTATTATGACGAGACAAAATACATGCTTTGGAAATACATGTTGTTTCATATTGGGACCTTACTGTTATCAAAACTGATGACTATTGCTTCAACAGAATTTTAACATTTATTCTTCCTGCTTAATTTGAACAAATTGTGGATGCTCTTGGAAAGGAGGGGAACGAGAGGGGAGGGGGCTCAAATAATTACATTTGGGTCAATAGACCTTGCTCAGTTACATACAAGGAGAGATCCATAACCCTTGTGTGTACTTTATCTGCTTGCATTTCCAGTGCACTCAGTGCTGACCAAGCAAGTTGCTCCTTACACCTCACGCTGGCTTCCCATATACATAATATATCCACCCCCCTACCTCTGTATCACCCAGCCTAGACCTGTTTACTCCCCCTGTGAAATATGTGTACACCTCATGAGGAACACACTTCATTTGTCACCAACTCAGAGAGAAACAGAGACAGAGAGAGAGAGAGAGAGAGAGAGAGAGGAAAGTAAGGCTACATTCAACCTCTGATTGTCGAGTATATAATTAAGGTTGCGTCTATTTTGGGTGAGAATTAAAGGGGAATGAGAGCACCGCTGTCTATTACCCAGCACACCTGCCAGACACTGGGGCAGTGGTCGTCTGGAATGTTCTCCTGTGGGTTTCACTAACGCAGTCATGCTGTTCAGATGGGTTTTCACACGGCGTGTTCAATATTAGCCTGGAATAGTGTCATTTCTCTCATTATGAATAAGGTGTGTGCTTTTGGTCTGCATTCATTCTTTTGCCTTTTAGTGCTTTCGTTTGTTCCCCACGACTGTATGGCACTGCATAAAACGTGTGTGCTTTTACATCAAAAAAACGATGCAACATGTCTTTATGATTATACAGCCTCTAAATAAGAGTTTGAAAGGACTTTTAAACAACGTCATGGATCCGCAGTGTGTGATTGATGTGACCACACACACACACACACACACACACACAACAGCGCTGTGTGTAGCAGCAGCTCCAGTAACTGTGGCTAGCGCTCGGTCTGAGAGGATCTGTATAATGCACTTCATTTGCCGCAGGGGAAACTGAGACGTCCTGAGCTATTGATCCAGGTATTGACATCATTTGACGGCTCCTTTAAAGCCTAATGTTAGGCTGGGGAGGCAAGTGATGGGAAGTGAATCAGGTTGATCTCTCTGTCATCAGGCCTGTAGGTGTGGGTGTTTGTGTGCGCGCGTGTGCACGGACGATGCATGAGAACGAGAGTAAACTTGTCCAATAACCTGAAACCTTTACCCTAATCAACACTGGTTTCTTGTGCTTGTGAATGTGCACATATAAAAAGATACAGCCTTTTTGGCTGTGTTAACAACGATCCCGGACCAAAACCCTTTCCATAGCAAAACACCCATTATTCACTCTGAGCCTCATTGACAGTGTCCAGTGTGATGGCTGCAGTCCAGTCAGCATATGGCTGACCGGCCTGCTGCCCGCCCTTGACTTTGAGCTGTTCCCAGGCTCCGTTGGGACAGCTGTTTGTGACGCGGTGACAACAGATGTCCCACTTCATCCGTTTGGGCCTGTCTGGGGAGCCCTCTGTCCAGACCTGACCCCTGACCTGTGACCCCTGACCCCACTGAGTTAGAAAGAATGCTCTCACAACAAGAGGTCAAAGGGAAGATGCACATGCTCAGTCCAACCCTGCTCGGTCTGGACGTGAGCGATTTGAGATGATGTTTAATCAGCTCGGCTTTTCTCTGGACAACCTGCTACTCCGATGGGTCTGGGTCATCATCTCAAATTCATGAGGTGGTTTAGTGTCAGCAATCCTTTGTGAGGAAAATGCAGAAGGCTAAATCACAAATGGAAAATATACAGTAACATTGGACTACAAGCAACTTCATTGAATATTTTCCTAAAAAACAGAAAAGCTATTTAAACCAATAAGGCTGATTGTTAGACAGACTAAATGAATGTATTTGTATTATGTAAGTTTAGTAATTGCAAGTGCATCAAATAATACTATTGTATAATGAATCCTAGGTAATGTTGTAAGAATAATAACTCACTTGGATAAAAAAAAGGAATATTACAGGATGGAACTTTCTAGTAGGGGTTGTATTTTACAGCGCTCCAATGCATCTGTGAACTTCAATTTGAACTTCAATTCCAGCATATGTGTGTATGTGTGCTTGCTTGCACGTGTGTGTGCATGGGCATATGTGTGTGTATTAGTGTGTGTATGAGAGGCATGGTGTTCCTCAAAGATAGCAGGTGTTAAAGACTATTATTCCTATAAATCTGTCTGCAGGTCGTGTGTTTTGTCCTGCAGTAACTGTAAACCATTGAGTCCAAAGAATTATATTACTTTTACAATGAAAAGAGGGTCAAAAGATTTTTCAAAGTACGTTGAAATGGCCCTAACCTTCATATAAATAGATATATGCACTTGCGTGTCTATGTATATATATATATATATATATATATATAGTTTTTGTTGTCGTTGTAATTTTTTACACAAGTGACTGTGAGTTTGCTCATTCTGTAGCAGAGCATGGTTAGAGAAACAGCCCTAATAGGTCTGCAGTATGTACGGGGTTCCAGGGCCGGGTAGTGAGCAGCAGTGTCTCCTTGGCCCCCTTCCCTTGAAAGGGGGTCTTCCGTCACCCAATTGTGTGTGTGTGTGTGCATGTGTGGGTCTGTGTGTGTGTATATGTGCATATGGTGGGTCTGTGTGTGTGTATGTGTGCATATGGTGGGTCTGTGTGTGTGTATGTGTGCATATGGTGGGTCTGTGTGTGTGTATATGTGCATATGGTGGGTCTGAGTTGTGAACCTACTCTTCGCTGACCATCTCCAAGCCCCAGGGCATTCTGGGGGAAATGAGCTACCTGCTGACCACTTCAATAAAATTCCATCATGAGGCCATTCACAATTCCTGAAACTATGGTCAGGTTTATAATGTGACAGGTAGCTGTCAACATCTAGGCTATTGGAAAAGAAGTTCTGCCAAAAACGTATAAAGAGAATTATCTTCCAATCGAGTGATTTTTGTAAGGGTGGGTCTAATACTGTTACTGCCAGCTGTAGTATGCTGAGAGGCAAAACTCCGCTCATGGAATTTTGATATCTGATTAACCAGGAAAGTTAACTTTTCTCCAAGCCGATCAAACTTCGGCCCAATATGATAAAATACAGTTAAAAACTTACAGAATAGTTTATGAGCTTGACACTGGCTGAGCCAATAGGGTCATTTTTTTGTATTCTGCAATATACTGGCTTATTCATTTACTTATTTTTATTCTTAGTTTGTTCATTGTGATTTGGTGCTGTACATGTTCAAAACCAATTTCTTAATTCCCACAGTGCTTTAAAAAATACTGTTATTTTCTTTCAAAAGTATAATTCTAATTGCAAAATCATACGAGATAAATATTGTAAAAGAAAATACTTCCTGACACTTTCCATCACATCATACAGACGGTATTGGTGAATGTATTGATACCTCAAAAGCAATCAAACAGCTGACATTGCTGATATAATAAACCATCTTTGAATTTGTCTTTTTGATACTGTTGCTCTGAGGGTAACAAGACTGAATTGGACGACTAGCATGCATCCCAGAACTTTGAAATACAAGCTCTCACTCTCCATCGTGTTGGTTTGTCTGATGCCTCCCACACACACACACACACACACACACACACACACACACACACACACACACACACACACACACACACACACACACACACACACACACACACACACACACACACACACACAGACGACGGGGACACAGGTAATGGGCAGCATTTTATTTGTGTTGTCGGAGGGACGCTGACTACTGCTTTCCCTTTGAAAGTTACCCCAGGATCAAAGACGCAGACACATGCATTAATAAGCGCTGGTTTGTGTGCGCTTGATTGGCTGTAATGTGCCTGCCTGGTAATTCCTGTCTGATGGCAGTGTCAGATGTAGGCAAGAGGATGGAGAGAGAGCTCAGACAGTGTTGTATTTCAATATTGCTGCCTTTTAAGGGTGCCCGGGCTAGATTTGTATTGATCTGAATTTGATAATGATTCTATTAGCTTCTATTAAATTTGTATATATTCAAGGGTTCGGTTACACACCCCAAAAAGAAAAAAAGAAGCCAAAGAAAACAAATTAGTGTGCATGAGTGGATTGTGTTGCATGTAACATAAGAGGGGGTCATTGGTTAGAATCATCAGGAAGTGTCTGTGAAGTTAGTGAGAAGTCGACAGGAGGTCTCCGAGGCCACAGGGGGGGTGTGCGCGCGTGTGGACATGACGTGTCTTCCTGGGAGGACATTTGAAATGTCTCGACTCGCCTTCCGTGGGAGTGTTTCCTTTGTGGGGACGACAGACCTTCTGTTTCTCTCTGGCTCTGTCATCTTTCTGTTTCATTTCTCACTTTCACACTCTCATTCATTCATTCATTCACACACACACATACTCACACATAGAGACACGCACTCATAGATAACCATTTGCACCTGTCATACCTCCGTAGCTCGTGGTCAGTGTTCAGGGGCCACAGGGTCAGCTGTTATTAACACCGAGACCACTTGTACAGCTCATTGACAGTGGTCAGCAGGCCTGCCAATACCTGTCCCCCTACATCAGAGCCAGACCAAGGTCATTATCAGTGATGTGGTCTGAAGGCCGTACCGGGGACCTCTGGGACGCCTCCGTGCCCCCCCCCAGACAGGTCAGGTCAACGGCCCTCTGGCCACTCTCACCCCTACCCCCTCCCCGCCTCCACGACCTCACCATGCACTCTCTCTCTCTCTCTCTCTCATCACTCTCTCTCTCTCTCTATCTCTCTTATCTCTCTCTCTCTCTCTCTCTCTCTCTCTCTTTATCTCTCTCTCTCTCTCTCTCTCTCTTTATCTCTCACTCTCTCTCTCTCATCTCTCTCTCTCTCTCTCTGACTGCAACCCTCGGACCCTCAGAGCCATCTCTCCTTGTATTTTCACTTCCCCCTTTTAGATACTGTACACTTTGCCAGTCGATGTGGAACAAAACAGGCCTAAGCAGCTATCTTGCGATTTCCTGCGTCATTTTTTATCTGGCTAGATTTACAGTCAGGTAATCAGCGCCGAGGCCTCTTCTGCAGCTCTGCTGCTCTGATACGGAGGAATAACACCTCAGCCATGGAGTTCTCATTTCATTTGGCAGCACCAGGCTGATAAATCTTTGGGAAAACACTTATTTGGAAGGTACTGTGAACATTCGGAGGCGGCCACTGGAAAGTAATAGGAATGTATACTTAGAGAAATTAACATAAGACATTTTTACGCAGTCCAAGAAAAATATAATCCATGCATAATTGATTGGCGTCGTGATTGCCTGAGTTTACTGTCATTTTTCTATAGCGCGGGAGAGTCTCTCCCCGGGCTGTTTAGCCTAATAGACTTTGGGATATTTAATTCAGGGCTGTCCAGGAGCAGGAGCCATGCTGCTGTGCTGCTCTCTCTGTCTCTCTGTCTCTGTCTCTCTGTGCCTTTGTCTCTCTGTCTCTCTGTCTCTCTGCTCTCTCTGTCTCTCTCTCTCTCTCTCTCTCTCTCTCTCTCTCTCTCTCTCAGTTCTTACATGTATGACTTTTCCCACTCAAATGACTCATTTAACATGCAAACTCAAGGTCAGCCGCAATCTAATTGCCTTGTCATTTTGATAAACTCTTATTAACTTGTTTGAATGTGTTTGTCTTGCGCCCCATTTGAAAAGAGGTTCAGTATCCTTAATAGTGCCTTTCTTTTCTTTTTTGCATGTTATCTTCCACATCTGCAGTGTCCCCCTCACATGCTTTGTGAGTGGAAAAGGTAGATTCTCTTCTGTTCCCAGAGAATCCTACCCTCAATTGTCTGTTGTCTTTATTACTGTAAAGCCCATTCTCTATTATTGACAAGACAAAGATGGACATTTCCCCAGCAATACATTTTTCCATCTCAGAAAATGTCTGGTGTTTTTGCTGTTCCGCCAAATGCCGAGCCACAACCCAGAAGTGATTGGTCTGGTGTGTCTGGGTTTGCTGAAGCCTAATAATGGTGCAGGACAGGGCTGGACAGGGCAGGACAGCGAGGTGGAGACTGTCCTGTTTGTTGGCCCGGCCAATCACAGCAGGGCGGGGAGGGTGACCAGGACGCAGCGGCGGCAAAAGCCACTGGGCGCCGCTTCATTATCCCTCCGTAACCAAGCGCAACGGCGGCCACCTCCGCCCCGGCCTGTTGGGGCCTGCCTCCGAAGCGCTCCACGCCGCACCGGTCAGCCGGGCGAGACGGGAGGCAATGAACTCCGAAACACGCCGTTCATCTTCCAGATGGAGCGATTTACTGATTTAGCATGGACTGTGTCCCCTATGAGCCCCGCACCCAACCTCCTCTCCCAATCCTGCCGAATCAACATTCATATTCTTATAACCTGATGTTCCGTTATTAGGAAAATACAAAATCAAGCGGTTGAGGTCCTTCCGGAGTGTTCTCTGCACAACAGACCGATGGAGTAAATAGAGAAAAATGACATGGGGAGAGGAAGCGAGGAAAAATGAATATGTCTGACTGGACCCTGGTGCTCTTGGGGGATTTGAGAGTCTCTCTGGGGTGATAAAGCTGCTCCTCTTTCCTGCTGAGCTGCACCTAAGAGGGGAAGGGGCGCCATTCTTTTTATTTCCCTTTTTTTTATTATCTTCCATGGAGGGGGGAGTTTTTTTGAGGCTGGATTTCACTCCCGTAATTTTCTCATCACTCAGACCCAGCCACCTGTCTCTTCCCAAGATTCCCTTCCTTTGTCTGTTAAATAATAAGGCTGCATCCGCATGCGGAATGGGGTGAGGGAAATGACCAGGCTGGGAGATGGAAGGTGGGAGAGAAGGGAAGCAAAGAAATAAAAAAGAAGGGGGGGTGAGGGGGGGCGTTCCGAATGAGCACAACAAGAAAGGAAAAGGGAGCATGTGAAAGAGAGAGAGAGAGAGAGGAGAAGGGAGAGGAAAAAGAATTAAAAGAGGAGAGGTGACCTTTTTCTCCCTGGCTCGTGTCTGGCCATCAGTAAGCAGCCATGTCTGTGAGGGGAGCCATTTTCTCCCCCCCCCCTCATTACAATGCTTTATATTCAGCAGTAGGGGGGGAGCTGTTGGTCACCCCACAGCCCTGCACCCATGGCAGGCGTCAGCTGGAGCGTGTATGTATGTGTGTGAGCGTGTGTGTGTGAGCGTGTGTGTGTGAGCGTGTGTGTGTGTGTGATAGCGAGGGGGGAGGAAGGGTCAGCAGGGGGCCAGGATTAGACAGACGGACCCCTGGGTTGGAGGCCAGAGCTCAAGTTCATCACTACAGACAATAGAAAGCTCTTCAGAAAGCAATTGGGCTCTCAGTGATATTGGCCTTTGTGGGGGGGTTGTGGGGGGTTTGGGGGGGGCTGCACATGCGCAGGGGTCCCCCTGGACCACTGCAGACCCCTTCCTCTGATCCAGTCCACCCTCACCATGCCTGGTTCCGTCCTTTGAACCTCCCGTGGGTCTCTCCTCAGCAACACAAACATGGCGGCCCCACCCTTCCACTCCCTAGCGCCCCCTACTGTTAATTATTGTGTATGAGAACTTCCAGTAGCCACAGTACATGTGGTATGCATGCTGTAACTGCGTGTGCTTTGAGCACGCGCATTGGGTCAGCTCCTGCTGTGTAGTGCACAGTGACAGAGCAGCCCTCACAGGACAGCTGCTGCCCCAGTGGAGCAGAGCTGCCTTTGTAAGGGTCCACACTAACGGAGGCTTTAGCCACTACTGGTGTGAAATTAAACAGCCCAGTCCTGCCCTGCCTGATGATAAGTGGAGTCATGTCTGCATGTTCCGGCTATCTGTCGTCACACACAAAATTATAATAATAATAATATAATACATCAACAGTGTTTTTGTAAAAACAATTGTATATGTTTTAGTGTGATGTATGCTGAATAGCACTCAAAGAAGTGAAGGGAATTTGTGTCTCACCCAAGTGACACACTTCATGCTAAAGCGTCAGAATAAGTGCTTCCATGTTGCTGCTCTGACGTGAAAGTGAATATATACGACTGGTTAGACTGTTTGTAGTGTGAATCTGTCATTCTAAGCATCTGATCACTACAGTATTCTATACATAATGATTTCATCTTATCCAAAAGGACTGATCTCAATAAGGTGAGAGCATTACTGATGAAAAAAGAACAGAGGTGATAGAATGAATGAGAAAAGCAATTTTTTGCAAGACTAAATTATCTTTTTGAAATTAATAGTTAATATTTTAGTATTGCTATGTATTTTTCATGCAGTCTTTGCATTTTTTGCAAATATAATGTATCCTTCCACATTCATTTCACTACTGATGCTTGATGAGTACTTCAAATGTGAATTAAAGCACTCAATTTTTAAGAGGAAAATGAGTAATAATTCAGAAATATTAATAATACATAATAACGCTATTCAGTCAAATTGAAAGTTGAAAAACAGAAGAGAGGAGTGGAAAGAAGAGTGCTGTTGGATTGTTTGGTGAGGAGTGGCTGTGTGGGGATGCAGCTCTCTGGATGTCTTAAGGACTTGTCCCTGGAATACTAACACAGGTCAAAGTGGACTCTTCATAACCAGGTCATCCAGCAGGTCCACCTAACACACTGGGCTAGGCAGGGTTAGGCTAGACTGGGCTGGGATAGGCTTGTCTTGTTTGGGCTGGGCTAGCCTTGCCCTGACTGCTAATTGAAGTGAAGCACTTCCAGGTCTGCTCCCAGCGTGTACTCATCACATTTGACAGTCACTGCTAACACGGCCTGTGCATTAATATTAATTATCCACTGTGTTAATTTTAGCCAATCTCCATCTCTTTGCACTTCTATAATGGTGGAGATGACAGATCCGTGAGGTGCTGGTGAAGGGCAGAGACTTTACAACTACTTTCTGGGACAGAGGAAAGGAGAGAGGGGGGCTCCTTTCATCGACCTATCTGTATCCTAGCTCTCTATCGTACTCTCTCCCGCTCTCTCTCTCGCTCTCTCTCGCAGCGCTCTCTCTCTCGCTCTCTCACCCCCCCTCTCTTTGCTCTCTCTCTCGTCTCTCTCTCTCTCGTCTCTCCTCCCTCCCTCCCTCCCTCTCTTTCTCTCTCTCTCTCTCTCCCTCCCTCCCTCTCCTCTCTTTCACAACCGCATTCTTTCTCAATCTCAGATGGTTTTGCAAAAGGAAATGAATTTCCTTTTTTCACCTGGGCTTTAAAAAAATAATATGAGCTATTCTCATGATTATGATAGTATTAACATGATTGAGATGAGCAGGTAATGTCAATGGAGTCATTTTACTGGCTCTGCTTAAGCCCTAATGGTGCTGATAGAATGGGCTCTGGAGGCCCTCAGCGCTCATCATTTCCTTTTGCAGGTGTCCTGGATGCTACTGTAACTCTGTCTAGTCGGGCACCAGGAGTAAAGTCATGTAGAGGACAGCTGGTCATCATGTCATCTGTGGGCATCATGTTGACAAAGTGCATTGACGGGTTTCTTTGAACCTTTTTTGCAAACGTTTGACCTGTAGTTGGAATGGAAAGTGTTAGAAAGTGAACCGTTGTTGTGTTCTGAACGATTGATTTTTAGGGACTTCCCTGTGATATGGTTTAAAACGAACAGTGCAGCCTTTTGGGGGAATTTTTGGGGTTGGTCAACATGTTTCTGTGCTAAGTCCTCCTTCCTTGTTATTTGTGCTGACGGGGGCTTGAGGGACTGTGGTCATGACTCCTGCCTCTGCCTTCCTCCCCGTAGGGTCCCTGTGCAGTGCTGGTCAGCCAGAATGCTCCAGTTTACACTGTCATTTACAGCCTGCTTCCTGCCTCTATCTTACTGCCTCTCTCCTCCTGCCTCTCTCCTCCTGCCTCTCCCCTCCTGCTCTATCTCCCCCTAACATATCTCCCCTGGTGCCCCCATGCTAGCCTTCCTCCCTGCCTCTCTCCATGGCCCCCTCCTGGCCCTTCCCTGCCCAGTCCCATGGCTCTCTTCCTGGCTTGCTTCCTGGCCTTGCTCCCAGCTCAACCCTGTCAGGAGGTTTGTCTACATGAAGTTAGGGTTGCCGACAGGACAGCTAGTGGTGTTCTCTACACTATTTTCAGATTAATTTGATTCTACATTTCTATGCTGTAAAATGAGCATTTAGACGTAAATGGTATATAATGACTGTCGGGCACAGAGGTCTGGCTCGTGGTAAAATGGCTGTATAGGGAGTTTCTGAAATGGGGATGATGCATTTTTTCTGGAATGTTCAAAATCCCAATAAGCGTATAAGTCCTCAAAAGTGCGTTTTTAACTGTTGCCATATGCCAAAGTCAAACCACACACCACAGGAAGTAAGTAGATGGGAATTAGAACTGTCCAAAGTAAACAAGAACGTACCAGTAAATATAGATGTATCACTTTCATTCATCTTGATCTTATTTCTCATATTTCATCTCATTATGAAATCATTGTAATTGTATCATAGAATAGCAGTATTGTTCATTCAGAGACTTTAGACACAGATATGATCATGTTCTGTTCAAGTAAATCTTGTTTTTGTTGCTGAGTAGATACAGGCGGCTTCCTAAATATTCTTGAAGAAACTCAAATCCACGCATGCAATGCACACACACACATACACACACACACACACACACTACAATAAATTGTCGCTTTAATGAAAAATGAGGGGCAGGCTGATTCGGGACAGCTTGGAATAACCGACAGTGATGTCATTAAACGACACCCTGGCTGATAAGATGAGTCGAGGTATTGAATAAATAAATAAATTCAAATAATATCTTATGTATTCTTTTCACCTCCCTTCAGCCCCCTGCCACCCCGCCCCCCGTTCTAAATCCTGACCGTTCGCCCCGTCCCCTCCAACCCCCCCACCCCCTGACCCCGCCTACCCAAACACACACATCATTTCCCCCCGCACCCCTCTGCTGCTGATGTAGACGCCGTGACTCCCTTCCCCCTCTCATCCACCGGCATATGAAAAAATTGAATTTGAATGCAGCTTTGCAATAAATAATACATTTGACTAATACACATTCAGCAGGAGTCGGTCTTTAGCCCCCGTGTCGGCGCACCCAGAAGGGGAAGAGAGGCAGAATTCAAGAAAGGAAGGGTTTCCTCCAGAACAGAGTGCGCTGACGGCTCGATAATAGGCTAAAACAACTAGCATGAGAGGGACGGAGTGAGAGAGGGAATAAGCAAGGAAGAGGGAGGGAGAGAGAGGGAGAGCGAGAGTGAGAGAGCAAGGGGAGAGAGATAGAGCGAGCGAGAGAGAGAGAGAGAGAGAGAGAGAGAGAGAGTGAGGAAGAGAGAGAGAGAGAGAGAGAGAGAGGAGAGAGAGAGAGAGAGAGAGAGTGGCAAGCATATTATAACTCATCCATGTGGATCACCCTAGTAGATTGGGAGCAATCCCTTGTTGAAATTGTCTTCTAAACACTTAGAGAGAAGGAGACAGAACGGAGCAGCGAGCCCATCTCAGACTGCCTCTGTGTGTGTATTCTCACACTGCCTGCTATCCTAGCCAAGGTAGAGAGGTCTGGGAGACCGCGTGCATGTGGATGTGTCCGTGCCGGTGCCTGTCTCGCGAGTGAGGAAGAGTGTGTGTGCGTGGGGGGTGTGTGTGTGTGTGTGTGTGCGCGCGTGTGTGTCTGTGTGTGAGGAGAGAGGGTATTATGCACTCTGGATGTAGCCTCGTGCTTTAAACAGCCTGCCTGCAAGCCCAGGTACTGCGCTCCGGCTTCTAAATAAGCAGCACATTCACCGTCCCCTTCTGGACAGGAGGCTAGGCTGCAGAGTGTGAAATCAGACTAATACAGTAGAGTAAGGCTGAGCAGAGACGGGAGCTGGAGCTAGCTCCTTTATGACTGACTGTAGGTAGAGGACAAGACATACAAGAAGAAACTGTGGGAATTGGACGGCAGAGGGAAAGGAGAGGAAAGGAAAAAAAGGACAGAAAGGTCAGTAAATTCCTTCTTTTTTTTTCTTTTCTTTTTTTTTGCTCTTTGGTATCTGTTTCTTTCCTCTTCCTCTACTTTTAGTCCAGTGAGTGTGAAGCTAAGGCTGTGACTGCTGCGTTTTGCTGGGGAAAGTATTGATTCTTTGCAAGTTTGTGGGAAGTGTGCTGTCTTTGATCCTGCCAGGTGGGAGCAGGTGGAAATGCTGGATGTGGGGGGGGCTTGGGTTGCTGGAGCAGGCCATCTCAGAACTACTGTACTGTACACACCAGGTGTGTGTCTGTGTGTTTGTGTGTGAGTGTTTACGAGCCAAGGTGTGTCCATTTGGACCGTTCGCGAACATGTGCGCGTCCAAAGTTTGTTTTCGCAAACGTGAGCGTGTTTTAATTTGCACTGAAAGACACATGACGGGGTCATGTCAACAGTGCGTGTCTGTGTGTCCAGCACGCCTGCGTTTGGAACGCTTGGAGGTGGTGCTCTGTCGTTTAAGGGGAGGGGGCTGAGGTGAGGGGGCAAGCTACACCCCCTGTGGTCAGTGTTTTGAGGCGGCCGGATAACCTGATTGGGGTTTGGAGAGGGGTAGGGGTGTGATATTGCAAACTTGAAAAAAAGAGAAGGCGCGTCTTTGCCGCCATTTCACCTTCGTCTTTTGTGTCAGGGCGTCCTATAGGGATGCACCTGGCCTGACAGACAGCATGCTCACATGACTCCAAACATGCCTGACTCTCTCAGTGTCATGTGGTGACATATTACATACTGAGGGGGGTCACTGCACCCGTGACCGGCGCACACACAGGTACAGGACGCACACCGAACGCCGTTGCCGGCGATACAGCCAAGATGGTGTCCGCCATTCCCTCCAATGGCGCTTGTACGCATTATATTTCTTTTTAATGATAACTGGGTTTTTTTCTTTCGATTTGTTTATGTGGTATTTCACACACACGTGTACCCACACACACATACACACTAAATCCTATTTTGGACGTTTGGTCTATTTACAAATATTTTTTGCGGTTAGATTGCAAAAATATGTTAACAATACCTTTAGAGTGTGGTGCGGAAATCAGAAAGGGAAGCCGTCTGGACTCTAGGTATGTGTCAGCATTTAGACGAGTTTAGCCACACACACGCAAAAGAAAACTGGAAAAATCAGGACTACCAAATTGTCAGCAACACTAAAGACATCAACACAAAAATTTCAACCATCCATCATAGCTGTCGGCCCGTTTCTGTGGCGACAGTGATTTATTCCAGGGCTGAAATCCATTTGAGTCCGAATGGGGAAATAAGCTCCAGTCCAGCAGGAGGACTATACTCACACTCATACAGGCACACACATGCACGCATACACACACACACACACAGTCACACACACAGCACATGGACACAGGTGCAGAGCAAGAGAGCCATGTTCACTCACAGCCATGCTTAAACCACACGTTCCACAATTTACCCCATATTGCTTTTGGATGGAAGACCAGTATTGGAGTTTATTTGTATTTTTTTACAGTATATAGCATACATGTAAATGCAACTGTACAATGATACTAATTACACAATTACGTAATCAAACAAAGTGAATCCCATTATTATAAATTACTAGTGCAGACCACAATATGTGTTGCTCATGTACCTGAATTACTTCAATGTTTATGTTTGTGTGTTTGTGTGAGAGAAAGAGAGAGATAGCGAGGAAAAAAAAGAGAGCTGCTGTGATTCAGTTTTGCTTTGACATACCCCCTCTCTCTCTGTCTCTCTCTCTCTCTCTCTCTCTCTCTCTCTCTCTGTCTCAATCCCTCTTCCACTTTCTCTCTCTTTCTCTCTTTTGATTTCTCCTACCTTCAATTGCTGATTTTTTTTGACTCCTGTGCTTCCCAGTCATGTTGTATATCTCAGATGATAACTCAGGTTCCATACTGAGCAGGCAGATTTATCAGAGTGAACACACCACCTCTGCACACACACACACACACATACACACACACACACATAAAGCCCCAAGCCACAGCCTCCATGCACCCACTCCAGTCTCTCCCTGTGCTCTGGGTATGTGTGCCTGTGTTTGAGAAAGAGGCATCCTTACATAAAACGAGTTAACGTATGCCTATTCGTGTGTGTGTGTGTGTGGTGTCTGTAGTTGTCGGCAGAGGGGTGCGTGTGTGTGGTGTGGTGTGGTGTCTGTAGTTATCGGCAGATGGGTGCGTGTGTGTGGTGTGGTGTGGTGTCTGTAGTTATCGGCAGAGGGGTGCGTGTGTGTGTGATGTCTGTATTTATCGGCAGAGGGGTGCGTGTGTGTGGTGTCTGTAGTTGTCGGCAGAGGGGTGCGTGTGTGTGTGATGTCTGTAGTTGTCAGCAGAGGGGTGCGTGTGTGTGGTGTCTGTATTTATCGGCAGAGGGGTGCGTGTGTGTGGTGTCTGTAGTTATCGGCAGAGGGGTGCGTGTGTGTGGTGTCTGTAGTTATGGGCAGAGGGGGGGGCGGGGATGTCAGGCAGGGAGCATGATGTTGTGATTTATGCAGATGTGTGGTCAGGAGATGTGGGCTCTTAATGTGTTTGGCTCTGCAGCTATCTGGGATCCTGATCTGAGCTGGCCCAGCCTCCGTCTGGAGCTGTGTCTGAGGCCGGCCTCTTCTCTGTGTGTGTGTGTGTGTGTGTGTGTTTGTGTGTGTGTGTGTGTGTGTGTGTGTGTGTGTGTGTGTGTGTGTGTGTGTGTGTGTGTGTGTGTGTGGTGTGTGTGTGCGTGCGTGCGTGCGTGTGTGTGTGCGTGTGTGCGTTTGGTCTGGAGGGGGAAGGATGGAGCTGGCCAGGCAGGCCACTCACACACATATAAACCAAGCCTCTTATTTATGAGCAGGAAGGCTTTCTGTTACCCAGCTGATTTTAGCGACAGCTGTAGCAAGCTGATGTTTATTTTTTGGACAAAAATATACGAAGACAAAATAGCATGTGTACACATATTCGTCTTATTCATACTCTTACAAAGCTGGGGGGGGAAATTAGTTATTTAAAATATGACATTTCCATATGTACAAATTAATGTTACTGGCTAATTGTATTCATTCAAAATATACTGTATAATTCACTCACTGAAATCTCCACGTTAGAAATATTATTATTTTTGGGACCTGATAATGAATCACTTTGAAATCCCAGCTTTGTACTGTGTGCAAGCAGACAGCACCATGTGTAGTGGTGGTGTTGTGTGAGGCCTGCACAGTCTGGGCCCACGTCGCTCCCACAGTGATTGAACTGTGAGGCTGAGGTCTGGACCTCGCTATGATAACTCTCCAAACTCGGCTCTGCTCCCAAAATCCAGGATTAATGCCTGCTTTAAAGGCTTAACATGGCCGCCCATTCAGACGTGCATGGGATTGACTGGGCTGCCTTGGTACGGTGTGATCATAGCCTGCAGAGGCTGACAAGGCTGCCGGTCACTGGGGGAACTAAGTGTCTCAGTTTAGTACCCTCCTGCCCAGCCACCCTCCAGTTCACACACTGCTGACCAGGGTACAGCCCTCTGCTAATCTGGTCATTACACTGGTGCTGTTTTATAGGAACTATGAACCTCAATCAGATAGAATTAAAGAATTCTAATGAATCATTTTGTACCATGTTCATGTTACAGTATAATTCATATTAGTATGATTTATAAATTGTTATAACGTTTTGCAGTGTGTTACTAAATATGAAACAGTAGTTGCAGAATAATTAATATTACTGGCTCAAATATTGGAATTTAAATGTACCTCCTCTTCTTATATGTGAATAAATCACATACAAAAATCATATTACGTGTACACATAGTTTAAAATAAAATGGCACAATTTGCAGTAAATCAAAGCATTTGTTTAAAATATATTGATCACAACTTTGAAATATTTGATTAATTCTAGGCTGAACAGACAATTATTTAGTTTATTAATTTGCTATGAAATTTGTGATAATGTTACAATTAAAATTATTATGTGTAATAAACAGCTGATTATGTCTGTAGGGTGGTGGTCATACAAATAAAACCAAAACAATAGAGATGGTATTCAGGGTTTGTTTTTTACTCAACCACATCACAAGCACAAACACGTGCACATGTGCACCCACTCACACACTCATACACCCACACACACAGGCACACACCGGCACACACGCATGTATGCACACTTACTCTCTCGCACACACACACACATTCTACAATCAACTTTTGGTCAGGATAGTACTACTTACCCTGCAACTACAACATCATGATGCCATCACATACAGTAGTATCAAACCTAGTGGAAAAGGCTAAGCTTATTGTGAAGCACTATTGTTACATAGTCTTTTCTTTTTACAGCCTTGTTTGTGTTTTGAGCTGTGGCAGTTGGCTGGTGAGAATTTTGCCTCCAGCACTGTGGGCAGCTCCATTGGCTGGCTGGAATGAGTGACACCTGCTCTCGTCCTATGAGACGTCCAGCCCAGTGCTGTCAGCGTCTGTGGAGCGGCAGGGATTGGATGCCCCCCAGTGTAACTGTTTACAGACATCAGCATGTCAACAGCTATGTTGAAACATCTGCATCTGCTGCTTTAGACGGATGCCTTCTTTCTGTTCTCCAAGCAGACAGACACGTGCTCTGCCGAGGCTGAGACACGTCGTGACAAACAGAAACATTTGACTATTTCTCAGCGTTTCTGAGAGTAGCGTGCTCTCCAAGGGGAGCAAGCCCACCGCTGAGGCTCCCAACGTTAGACAATCACATCAGCAGATGGAAAAATCCGACGTCTTACAGGGATTAATTTAATTACAGACATTTTCTTGATTTCTGCGTTTCCCCTTGACATCCCTGTTGTGTTGTTCTGTCTCGTTGTTTTTTTCGTTCCCTCCTTCTCTGTTTTGCATGTTCTACTGAATGATTTTTTGTGTGTGTGTCTTATTAGTCAAACATACTCCATGGGAGGGGATGAGAGGGCATCGTGTGGCCCCAGCCTGGCCCTGAATCTGGGCTACAGACGTATGGTCACTCCACATCTTAGGACAGCTTATGAACACACTCGTGGGTGATCTCTCGATGCATCGCTCCTGTCTGAGGGACTTTGACACCGTCTTGCGTGAGGGGCACGGACACGGGGGGGGGCTGTCTGTGACGTGTCGCTCCCTCCTCACATCCTCGGGGGTGGCTGAGGACTGTTTACTTCACTGTAAGGCGCATGATAAGATGAAGAGAAGAGTCGTACAATGTACAACCGAATATACTTTATTGTAGACACTAACCCTATCCCTAACGAATAGAATGAGTAGGGGGGAAATTTGTTTACATACCTATTAAGAATAAAACATTTCCATTGTTTATATAACCTTTAGTTTTAGGGAAATCCTGAATTTAAATTATTTTGGCATACAGTGCATCATTTTACAAGAGTAGGCTGGTGAATATGTTTGATTTTGTTCTGATTTAAGACATTTGGATGCAGCACATTCGGGTCCTGTATCGGTAGTTGTGATTATTATTGTATTCGAGCTATGACACCACACACACACTGGTCAGTACAGCAGCATTCTCATTCATACTGCAGATTGTGTTATGAAAGGATTGTCTGTGCAGGTTGATGTAAAGACACCAAAACACCAAATTATCCCAACACCAAATTATCCCAAAAAGCAGAATTTGTCATTGGGGGCATAGCAAAGCAGAGCTCGGCAGTGCGGTATATTGCTGATGTGTGTAAGAATAATGGCGGTGAGGTTTGATACAGTGTTGATTCCATCATGCTGTCCTGCAATCAGCCGGAGGAATAGAAGGAGGAGGAGGAGGAGGAGGAAGAGGAGAAGGAGGAGGAGGAATGGGACCCCTTTATTACACCACCACTGGAATATAATCCACTGTCTCCTGACCTTCAAATCATGCAGCGCTGCAGTCGTTTCAATTGGCCCGGCCGCCATTAGCGTGAAATGTCCTCTAGCCGCTCCTCTGCTCTCCTCCCCGGCACATGGAAGATTTCCTCTCCCAGCACGGCCTTTCTCCTCTGCTTCCCCTGTTCCCTCCATCCCTCCTCACCCCCTGAAGCCTGGCTCGGATGGAGGGATGGAGGCAGGGAGGCAGGGAGGCAGGGAGGCAGGGAATCCACTGAGGAAATGAGTCAACACAGGACAAGCTGCTAGACAATGCATAGGGGCAAATAATAAGAATAACAAAAAACATATTAATGTTTGGGTTACATTCTGTTATGAATTATAGAGAAAGTGTACGTCCATGTAAATCGAAGTATAGTGTACTGTAAATGTTTGATTTGTATGTTAAATAATAAACAAAATATGAGTCATAGAAGCATGAATTGATTCATAAATACATAACCTACTACAATAAAAAACATATTTGTATTCAAATGTGAAATTGACTTAAATGAATCTTCAGTGGATCTGTTTCACATGGTCTAGATCCAGTCATGGCTGGTCAGTCCAGCTCCCCTGGTCCAGAAGCAGTCTGCACCTCAACCTCATTCCTCTCTCCTTCTCACGTGAGACAGATGGGGGCTGACTAACAAATCAAAGCAGTGGAATCTTATGCCAAGGCCCAGCTTGTGTTCTGTTTCTTGTAGATAGATAGCTAGCTAAATCAATTATTGAGAGAGAACATATTTTATATTATCAGAATATAAAAAATATATCAGAGGCCAAACAACATTCATGTCTGTTTTGTAATGCAGAGTGAGAGATGTGTGTCACATGTGCTCTGATCTCCTAGGAGATGCTTTATTCAGAAGGGTCAAGGAGTCCTGTGAATGTTTGGCATGTCTCGTCTCGAAACTGCTCTCTCTCTCTGAGATATGCAGGGAAAATATTCCTTTTCATGTGGTATGTGTTGTTCATCTACATGGTAAATGTGGAAAAAAATGTCTGTCCATCGTAAACATGGTTCTGCCTCATATTCATAATTCCTGATGAATATCTCCCGTCCCAGAATTCAACGTTTGATTCATCGCGGCTCTACGAATGAAGATACGTATGCACCCACCCGCGTGTGTTCCTGTCTGAATCTCCTCCTGTCTTCCTGGGCTCTGCAGACAGAGAGGGGGGGCCTTACTCTGTCCCGTTCATGTCAATGTTGTGATTAACACCGGGGCTGGCCGCTCGAGGAAGGGGGCGACCATGTGACATGTGCTGGCATGCACTGTCCTGGTCACAGCAGTGTTACCATGGTGACTGAGAGACAGTGGCATGACAGGGAGGAGGTGTGTGGGGCTATGTAAATGAGCATGATGTCCCCTGGATTCAGAGACATGTCCTCGTCCGCACCCCCTCCAGGAGGAGGGTCCTCTCCCAGCAGGGTTTGTTATTACATACATTGTACATATGTATGATTGATGAGCCCCCGGGGATCTATCCATAACACTACAGCCTCAAGGTAAAAAATGGAAATACATGCAGGGGATGTAGAGCATTCCCATATTACTGCCTAATATAATTTGCAGCCATTACATTTGTTGGCGTTGTCGAAATATAAAAACAGACGGCTGGGGTTTCAAATCAAAAGCACAGCCCAGCCCCACTCTAAGAGATGGACTTATTGGAAGTGCATTTAGTTGATTGAACCTAGAAATGAATAGCGTTTATGACGGAGCAGTGTTTAAACACCGTGTTTCTCCCGGCTAGGTCAGGTTGCTGATCGGTCAGGATCAATTAGATGTCCTAATCTGTATATCCTGAGAGGCCAGGGTTTGTTCTCCTTCTAATAAAGCCAGTCTATGGCAGCAGAATGTTTCATTTCCTCCCTGAGATTGTGCAGGGTAATGCACGGTGCTTATCATGCGAGTGGGATGGACTGTAACAACAGAGGGCTCCCGTGCCTGATGCCCAGATGAACCTGACTTAGGGCCTGCAGCTCTTCCTAACAGCCAGAAGGAGACTTTCTTTTTTTTCTTCTTCGACGGTTACAATCAGAGACATGTTCAGAAGCCAGCCACCCCCCCCCTCTCAGTTACTGTAGGGGCCGCAGGGTGTTTGTGTGCGAATGTTCGGCACTGAGACCCAGGTCAGTCACAAATGAAATAGGAAGGTTGAAGTATACCTACTATTGTAGGGGTGGGCTTCTCTTCCAGCATGCTTGACCACGGTGTGAAGGTACTTCATGGAGGGGTGGGGGTGTGTGCGCGTGTGTGTGTGCGTGCGTGCGTACGCACGTTTGTGTGTGTGCGCGCCAGCGCGTGAGCGCGTGTGTGATGAAGTGTGTATGATGGAGTGTGTGCGTACGCATGCCCTCGGAGGTGCGAGGGGGGTTGAGGGACAGGGGGGGTTGTGAGGGGGGCAAGCTGTCCCTGGACATTTGTTCTCTCTGGCCCCCCTGTCTAATTAATGGGAGCCACACTCATATACGTTATTACACCAGGGGTCTGTCACTCATTAATCATATGACCTTCTGTGGTGCAGTTAATGACCTTGGAGGAGTAGATCAGCTGGAGATGGTTGAAGCTGTGGAATTAAATTGTTTCTGGAAGTGGCTACGGTCACGGCAGGCAATTTATACGGCCGTCCCGCTAGGGTCCTCTCCTGCACTTCCTGGACCTGTGAGCCTGACTCAGGGGTCCTGATGGGCACAGGGCTGTCCAGAGCAGTGCCAGACACGGTGGGACCACAGGACGGGGAACAGCAGGGAACAGGAGCAATCTGCAACTCAAATTCACTCAATTTAGACCTTTTTCAACCAATCTCCTGTGTAAGTGTCACACCTCTCCTTGCAAATCTCCCCCTCTGTGAGGATCTAGCCCTTGTATTCTTTTGTCAATCTCTTCTCTCCTGTCAATTTCTGCATTCATGTCAAATGTTCAATAGGCCCTTTGAGAGAGCAGAGGTTCAAACTGGGAAGTAGCAAATGAGTGGGCAAGGGTTCCTCTTAAAAATCCTTTTCCTCTCACTTGAGTCTGACATGAATTTCCATCCCGCGTTCCCACTTATTTTCTTGCAGTTTCTCTAAGATTCTTCTTTCTTTTTTTGTATGTCATCTTCAATTATGAAGGCATTTTCGAAAAGTTAGCTTTCTTTCTAGTTAATCGCCACATAATTAGTCAACGCAATAGTAATCCTGCCTCTATAGGTGGGTAAAGTTTAAACAGCAATTGTGTCACAGCTGTCGTCTCCCCTCGCACTATCGCAGCATTAAAATGTTGGCTTTCTTCTCGGTGACATTAAAATGGAGGGATTTTGTTTATCCGTGCCTTTGTTTATTTAACATTTTGCTCAGCGGGGGGAGTTTCAGATAGCTTGTTTTCAAGACAGTCCCTGCAGACAGCGAGCAAACACTCCACAGTGTCATCAAACAGAACAATACGGAACTTTCCCCCCTCTGCAGCGTGCGAAGACACAAGGCAGAGGAGAACTCCATAATGGAATATGATTGAAAATGATTGTCATAATTTTTGGGAGTCTGTCGCAATATGCATGCAGGTTTCCCCTTTATTTTTATTCTATTTTTTCTTGTTGTCGTTTGCCTATATATATTCTTTTTAACGTTTGTGCTGAAGTGAAGCCCTTCACCGAGACAACACATTGATGGATGCAAACGTTTCATTTTCACATGGCAAACTTTTGTGGGTATTGTGCCATTAATGCATTCGCCGAGGTGTGAAGGGATTCCAGATATTCTCTCTTTAAGATGATATCAACAGCCAGTTTGGCAAATGAGAAAACCCCCAAAAATCTGAAAGTCTGAAAAAGACGGCGAAAAAACAATCTTGGTGAATTGAGGAGTGAGTTTAGTCCTGTATGAAATGAGTTGTGAATAGAGCTCATTCCATGTGCACGTCTCCTATTCTCTTTGTGTATATGGGAGCCATATCAGCCATAATGGAGCTATGCAGTCTAATGGTAGAACAGGGTTACTTGACTGGAAGGGTTTTGTATTCTTTTTAGTTTCTGCTGCTGTTTTTATTACCATCCATATTTCTTAGTCCCTTTATTTATTTCTCTCATTGGCGAGGCAATTCCACGTTGTTTGTGTCTCATTGCGCGGAAAAAGTCTTATTCTGAATTGTCAAACCTGAGTCTGAGTTTATTTGGTCGCAAGGTCAATCTGACTGTGTAGATGTCAGGTTCAATGTCAACACACAGATGGCCAGAGCTGGAAGCATTGGTAGAGGGGCTGGGCTGAAGCCTCAGAGCCTTTGGTCTCATTAAAACAAGCTCACACACACACACACACACACACACTCGCCGACACACACGCATACACATACACACTCGCACATGTACCATTATCTTTTCTCCCCATTCCTATCTTTCACCCACTCCCCTCATTCCCTCCCTGCCTCTGTCTCTCCTTCCACCATCTTTCTTCCTCTGTTGCAAGTGCAGGCTTGATTAATATTTTCCGCTGTTCTGTAACCATGGCAATGAGGTCACTGCATATGATACTTAATTGAATCTTTCCAGTGCTTTTGTGTGCATCTCTTGCGTCCGGACAATAAAAATCTTCTGCTGATGACTTCAACCCCCTTCCCTCACTCCACTCCCCTCCATCTTCCTTTCTCTTCATTTTGTCTCTTATGAATTTATTCATTTCCCCCCCTCCCTTGCTTCCACCTCAGCACTCCCTCTCTCTCCTTGTCTCGCTCTAACCCCATCTTCCCTGTCCACTCTCGGCATCCTAGTCTTTCATTTCCAGACGTTGTTTTGCTGCTCGTCTTGTCCTTTACCGAGGTGCACTCTTGCTGTATTATTGTCTTGTTTATCCAGCCTCATCCAGACCGCTTTTGTTTCTCCTTGTCGCAGCAGCCTGCTGGGGCTGGAATTAGAGGACTCAGTGCTGTTTAATGCAGTAATAATGTACATCATCGCTGCCCTCTTCTCTCCCCATCCCTCCCTCCCTCTGTGTCTCTCTCTCCGCATGTCTCTCTCCACTACCTGAACTCTCTTTCTTCTCCTTTACCCTCTTCACCCCACCCCTGCGGCATTTGCATACTCAAATCAGGCTCAGGCACAATCGTTAAATTGATTTCAAACGACTCGGATGATTCAAGTGGTGAAACAAAAAGCCAGGCAGTCGGGGGACCCATTGATACACAATGTGAGCCACTGACACGGGCTCCTTCCCGAGCAGGTGTCCTGATTAACGCCTAACAAATTGGGGTCCTCTAAGATCCGAGCACAAGTGGGGGGGGGGCGTCCCCTCTTCACACAACACACGGACCAACACGCAAACACGCGCTCTGCCTGGGTCTTTGTTCGCACAGCCGTGGGGGCTAATCCGTGACAAGAGGGGGGGTACAGGTTCACAGCGGAAAAAACACACCCGCAACACTGGAGTGGATCACACTGGAGGGCTGGAGAGGAGGGTTTGGGGGGAGTGGTGGTTGTGGTGGGGGGCAGGGGAGGGTGGATGGTTAGAGAAGGGGGTATTTTTTTTTAAAGCATTGTGAAGTGAGAACTGAAAAACATTTGTATTCAAGTTCACGATTGCTGCTTTTAGTAGTGTCGCTATTTAATTATTTCAATGCACTTTTCGATTTCACAATGCATGTCATATTTTTTCTTTGAATGTGTAGACAATCACAGTTAGCGTGGGTATTTTGGAGATAGCATAAATTACTTTTCACCTGCATACTTCCCGTACTCAGGTCTATTTTTCCCTTAGCTCCCCCCTAGCACAAATGAACAACACTGAGCTAAAGAGCAGTAATGACTGAAAGTCAACAACTCTTTGCACACCAACTTGACAGGTCATTTCCCAGTGTCTGGATCCTGTTTCGATGTAGTATGGAACCACCTCCATTAGTTCCAATAATAGCACTAAGTGAGGACACTTGCATGCAAGTATCAATACACCCAAAGAAAATAGGTGATGGGGGTTTGGGGGGTGGGGGGGGGTGGTTGGAGAGGAGTGAGGAGGAGACGACATCAGATTTGACATATGCACCATAAAATAACCATTAGCAGTTACCTACAATCTGAAGTGACAGTCTATCAATAATGTCACTCTGAAAATGGGACAGGTTTGTTGCTGCCTCTAAATCACCAGGGACTCCATATAGCTGAAAAGCAGGCAGGTATAGGAAATGCATTAACGCTGGACGTTGATGGTGGTGGTGTGAGCGGCGGGACACCCAGAGGGCTCTGGGGGACATGGCTCAGCACTACCCAGCACAGGCACACCGCCAGGGAGGGTGGCTGGCTGGACACATGCCTCATCTGGAGTCCTGGAGGCAACATTTCACCTCAGGGATTCAGTATTTTCCAATATCAAAATCTGTTCTGGGGATCATCTAATGTAAATACAGATACACTCATGTTTGAAGTCAATAAAATAAAAAGTAATAATAAAATAAAAAAAGCTGGGAGATTTTTGTGGGATAAGCATCCCTGTCGGGGAAGAATCCTGCGTTATCGTTGAGAGTAAGAGCTTTACTCAGCAATAAACAAGAGAGCTTACAATCCTATTACTCTATTCTATTATAACATCTTAATTTATATTCTTCACTAATATGAGAGTTTCCATTCACAAGGCTGTCTTTATAAAAACACCATTGTATCTCCAAACTTTGCTTTCCGACGCACTCTTATTTTGTTAAGTAGTAGGTAAATCTTTTCTCATTTAGAATATATCAGTAACTAATCCTGACATTGTGCCCTCTCTCACATCCTTCAGGACTTGAGCGCGTGTGTGTATACACACATAGACACGCGCACGCATCCACACACATGCTCACACACAGGCTTACACACACCCATACACACGCTTACAAACACACACACACATACACTCACACATACCCCTCCCCAACAGGGTATTTGCATAAAATCTGCCTAGTCGCTGCATGTCAATGGGCTCTATTCATGAATGGGCAGACACACAGCGGCTGGTAGCTGTGAAAGACCACTGTGTAGCACGTGCCTTTTCTGTGTTAAAGTGGCAGCACTTCCGTACGTGCAGAGCCTTCCGGATGCCCGTCTGCGGCGCTCCCTGCCCTGCGCCACGTGCCGGAGTAACAGGCGGCAGGGGGAGGCAACAAGTGCCTGTGCATTACCACGCTTGCCAGCCCCTCACTTGGCAGCCAGCCTGCCCATCTGCCCGCCCCCTTATGTAGATAAAGAGCCAATTGTGCCAGGGGAGCGTGCTCAGGGGGTTGGGGCGGGGAGAGAGGGAAGGAGGAGAGGGGGGCTCGATTTGCATACCGCTGCTTAGGCGACACCCATCTGATGTTAAACAGCGCCGGAGCAATTAAGGGTCATTAGTCCTTTTGTTTTGCCGTTCCGGAGGCGGCGGCGCCCGTGCTGTTCCGGGCTCTTCCGCTGGCCGCTGAGGGGGCCAGTGCCTGTGGGAATGTCAGCGCTACACGTGTCTGTCTACCACCCACCCCCTCCTCCTCCAGCTTGCCTCTGAACGCCACTCCAGCAGTCTGCTCCCCTCCTCTGTGTACAAACAGCCATCATTAGGCAGGGCTGCTGGCACGCGCCCGGGGGGGGATGCCAGGTTGGCAGGCGCCCAGCCCTCCTGCTGCCTGCTGGTGACAGAGCGGGGACGCGGAGCACATGTGGCAATCTGCCCTGGCTCCATCTGGCTCACTGAAACCACGCGCTTCGGCACCAGCCTTTGGATCAGCATCACTGTGGCACACTCAGCAGATTTGGCTCAATCAATTATTAAAGTTCCATGTGCAGACGCATGTGAATAATATTCCACCGATTGTGTTTGTTTATCTGTTTATGGTTGATGGCTTCTGGGTGGGTCGACATGACAGGAGGTACCACTGAATGCTGCCGGGATCTGCTCCGTAGTCTCTGAGGGTCGGAGGCCTCACCCTGAGGGCCACAGGGTAGTCACAAGCAGCGCAGGGTCACCTCAAGGTCACCACAATGCCTACCATACGGTTGTGATGTACTCCACGTGCTCATAGTTCACCTCAACCAAATCACCTTGTTGTCCTAAGTATTCCCTATTCCACAGGAAATGTAGCAATGGCTTTGCAAGTGTGATGTTGTGTACGTGTGGTTGGAGTGTGTATGCGTTTGAGTGTGCGTGCAACCATGTGTGTGTTTGGGTGTGTGTGTCGTCTGCGGTGGCTGTAAGACCCTCCTCAATCCGTATAGAAAAACACTTACTGCTAATGCAAATAGCAGGGCAGCATAAATCAGGGTGTGTGCGCGGCCGGGAGAATATCGTGTAATAGTTATAGCGAAATGAAGTGGCATTGGGATCAATATCCCACTATATCTCACTCTGGCGTAATGCTGCAGGGGGAGGCTGGAGGCCAGAGAGGACAGAAGCCCTCTCCCTCCATCCCTCCTCCAGGCCCATAAATCTGCCTGACCTGCAGCCTGCTAGCCCCTTATTAAACCGCATACACAATCAGCACGCACCCTCCCCACACCCTCCCACACCCCCCAAAACTAGCAGGCAGTCCTCTGACCTGCAGACGCAGTATGGGCGTCTCCTGCCTGGGCTGAACCACGCGGGTGAGGCTGAACCACGGGGGTGAGGCTGAACCACGGGGGTGAGGCTGAACCATGGGGGTGAGGCTGAACCACGTGGGTGAGGCTCAACCCAGACATGGTTACAGCAATCCTTGACTGGATGGGAGTGGGCTGTGCCATATTTTAATATTTGATGGTACGCCATCTAAATGCAAATAGTTTAGGTAGACTTCCATTGTTCTGTTGTGGATGTTTGTGAAGTGAAGGCAAACTGGGATTTTTTGATACATCTTTTGCCTGAGAGGCTTTTGATTAAAAATGTTTGTTTTTTTCATTTTACCAGCTTTTTTGTCTTATTGGATTGCTCATTTGGGAGTCAGCACTTGTTTAACTGACAATAGCTGTGCTTTGTTAGTTATTTAACATTCAAAGGAGAGAGGAGGGAAGTCATAAAAAAGTCAAGGTTGTAATGTTCTCTCCTTTTGTTAAACACCTTTCATGTATGTTATATACATATCAGGTGTGAGGTTGCAGACGGCAACAGATAGACTACAGGCAAGTAGACAGACAGACAGACAGACAGACAGACAGACAGACAGACAGCAGGCGGGCAGAGGGTTGGCCCAGTTTTCTGGTGATAATGTTTTGCCTGTTTTTGCTAGACCCATTGGGACTTGTAGTCCAGCCCCCAGCTAACTTTGGCCTTGGGCTAGCCATTATTGGTTTGATAGATGAATGCTTATAGAACGATGTAGACAGGAATGCTAATTCTGCCTTGTGTTCTGCATGTCTTATTGTTTGCTCATTGGAGGATGGAGGTTGAAATAGAAAGGTTCTGGAGGGTGAGTTGTAACAATCCTTGTGTGTGTGTTGCAGGTCTGTGAAGAAGACTCGTGGTAACAGCACATCAACACTCGGTAAGTGTGGCCTCTCTCTATTCTTGTAAGTGTCCATCTTTTTGGTATTTTTGTCCTCAGAAAGTCATAATGAAACAAATGAAAAAAATCAATCTTTCAGGATTTGTCCTTGTATTATTTCATGGCTCCCGGTGCATTTGGGTAGAGAGCTGAACTGCTACATGGTGAGCTGGTTTGCAGGTCCTCTGTCACAACGGTAGATATACAGTATAGAAAGTCATTACAGTATTGATCTGTCTGCTCTGTCCACCTGCCACATGGCAGTCCATCGCTCTGTCACTCACACACATCTGTGCCCCAGACATGGACAGCCCAGACACCACCCTCTACATTTGGAATGGTGGTGGAGAGGTTGGTGTACGGTGTGGGGGCTTGGGGGGGGGGAGGGGGGTTAAGGCAAGGGGGGAGGGTCGAAATGGGGGGGGAGTGAGAGCGCAGGTAAAAATCATGCTATGACTGTAAACCTGGACGAAGAGAAATTTCAATTGAATGTCATCGGATTAGGATTTTGTCTTCTATGCTTTATTAAATGTGTGTTTGTCCAATATTATGGAACCACACACTTCATAAATAAATGAGTGAGTTAAAATACAAATATTTCTAATACATTGAATAACGCAGCAGTATTTAATCAGACTCATTACATTTGTAAAGGTAGCACAATATTTCGTATAATTCAAATTGCTTAAAGAAACTAGAGAGCATACCATTTCTGGGGAAATTGTAGGGTGTGCCTGGTTGTTTGCAGAGGGGTCCGTTTTTTAATGACATTTTTACAACTGTGAATGACATTTTTTGCTGCTTACAACTCAAAATACTAAGAGTAAAGTGTAGAATGAAATAGTTGTCTTCTCATTTCCCCTGCAAGAGGGAATGGTGAGCAGCCTCATAGTTGAATCAAAACAAATACATTTGGCAGACCAGTGTAGAAATTTACCAGATATTTTCAGGCATTTAGCCTACTCATATTGCATTCATTCATTAAAAAAGAACCCCCTTTGTAAATTATTCTAACAACTACGTTATCGGCAGTTGCTAACAGTACTGAAAATATGGCCCCTATACCCTATATTGACGGATGCTTAGGGGGGGCGGCACGATACCATCCTTGCTGTGCAACAGTCTGTATGTATTTAATGAAGGACTGAATAGTCTTATATAAAGTTTCAATTTATAATGTATTATCCTTGAATTGTATACATGGTTATATGGTTAACACTTGCTATATACTGTGAGATCTATCCTAATTTGAATTACAGCTCAGAATTGTCATCCATTTGAGGTAGATTTGCCAAAACAAGCAGCCACCTCTATGATGGCTGATTAGACTGCAGCCCTTCGCTGCATCTCTCTCTTTAGGTGTCCTCCCCAGGCACAGCTTCATCAGAATTAGCGTCAGCTTTTTTTATGGTTTATGTCAGAGCCCCACTGTTTTTAACGCGAGCGACTAATTATCAAATAAATACACAGCCCTCTTTTATTGGAAGAATTTAAGATGCTTTCATTTCACAAACAGATGTTCAGGCAATCTCTCCTAATTAGCAATCTGCATTTTGTGGTTTTACTAATCATTGAAGTTGTGTTTTATTTCTTTTTCATCCACTCAAGTGTAGTTTTATAGCGGTGAAGTGGTGGACTTGTAAACAAATGGACCTGAACACTCCAAGGAGGAGCCATATGGAGACAACTGTTTTTTTAAATACAAAGACTAGCTGCTCAACAGACACACACACACACACAGACTAGCTGCTCAACAGACACACACACACACACACACACACACACACACACACACAGACATTTTATGATCTGCGGAAGGACAGAGACATCCTTTGCAGAGCCTTTTCATTTCCAGCCTCTACTTGTTTGTTTTTGTTCTTTAGTGATTCAGGCCATGTAGATCCCAGTGTGTCCATCTCCCCTCCCGTCCCCTCCCCTCCTCTCTGGCCTTGAACTTGGATAGGTCAGCGGGGTGGTGGTCCTGGTTCAGAGGTCAGATGGGAGGGGCCAGTCAAGTCTGGATTAGCAGGGTGTATGGTGAGGGTGCCTCAGGTGACACCATTAACCAGGCCTGGTGTGCGCATGTAAGCCCCATGTCAACTAAACCTGCTGGCTGACCCCTTGACCTCTGTGTGTGACGCTGTGACCAGGAGCCAGCCCCTAATCCCTCTCTCAATGACCTGACAATAGACAGCAGTATTGATCAGGTCATCTGCCTGGGTCTGGGTCAAGAGCTGTCTGTCTGTCTGCCTCCTCCACACCCTCTCTACAGGTACCTGCCCCCCCCCTCCAGGTTACCCGTGACCCTGGTCAGACCCAGGCTGAGAGAGCCTGACAAACTGCTTCTGTTTCTGCCTCTAAGTGATAGATCTCCCTTGTACGCTCCGGTGTCACTTGGACACCTTGTGTTAACTAGAATTACAATGAGACTGTGTGTAAAACACAGCAAGAATAACACGTTCAAGCTTATTTTACGGGCTCAGGAAATGGCTTCTTTTTCCCCCTAAGACAGCACAAATTGCAAAAAGCAAAGTTTATCCCGGAGAGCCAGAGTAACCTACACCATTACCCAAAAAGCCAAATGCCTGTTTCTCTCTCTCTTTCTCTCTCTTTTTTTTTACCACATTTCTTCTCCCCCCCCCCTCTCTCTCGATGTCTCTCTCTCTCTAACTCTTTCCCTCTCTGTCAGTCTCCGTGTCTCTCTCGGTTTCTATCCGCCCCCTTCCCCTCCAGGGTTGATTCTGTTGGCCAGAGTGGCCAGAGGTAGAACAACATCTGGAGCAGCCGTTTTCTTTCTCTCTGTTTTTTTGGGGAGATCCAGGCCCCCGATAATCCCTCTCCCTCCTCATTAAAGGGAGCTGAATAAACACAGGCCTCTTCCAGTTGTTCCTGCGAATTTCCTCACCAGGCGTCAGGAGACCTGAGCGGGGGCTCCGGGATCAAAGCTGCCGTCGGCCCCGGGAGTGCTGAGGGGTGGCGCGCCTTGGCGGGGTCGGGCCCATTACCCGTCTCCCTGGGAGCCCCTGAGGCCCCCGGGTCACAGGCTGTCAGCTCCCCGGCCCCAGCCCTGCCTCAGGACGGGGAGGAGAGAGGAGGAGACGGAGAGCAGGCCCAGACACAGGGCTAGCAGAGCCAAAGACAAGGAGCTGGGGCTCTGCTCAGGCCTCAGAGAGAGGGAGAGAGAAGGGAGGCCCTAGAAGGCCAGAGGGGGGACTTGTTTGTTGGAGGAGCCTCTGGCCGAGGCTGGCCACAGGTGCTTGGCTAGGGTCTCGTAGTCTTTCAGAGGCCATGTTTACATGGCGTATCGTCCAGGCTGTGAGCTCTTAGTCATGACTGGGCTTGGGTATCGGCTCTTGATGTCAGTGCCCCGCGTGGCTCAGACTGGTCTCGTTCAAAGACAACGGATGAAGCGCTTTACAATACGGCATGTGCAATGAAGGGGGATGTGGATTTCGAAAGGAAAGCAGCACGTCGACGGAATATTTGTGTTTGTTTTCACTGCAGTGAAGAGAATCTCACTGAGGGCGACCGCGTGGACAGAAAAAAAGCCTTCCTCTGTGGTTTATACGAGCGCTGCTCTAATGCATTGACCCTGATGTGACATTAATTTTCTAATTCCCTGCACTTTCTGGCAATCAACTTAGAGGGGCAGTGGTTCGCTGGGAAAGTTTGTTGTTGAGGCAATTAAAGGCAGCAAGTAAAGCAACAACAACAGCAAGAGCAGAATCAACAGAAACAGCGGAGCGTCGTGCCCTGCAGTATAATTGCTTACTCAATAACTCTGAGAGGTGACAAAATTGATCAAATTGCATCCCTAGTGTATTGAAGAAAAGAAAAACAACCTATGTTAAATGGCCAGGGTAATCAATTTATCCTGCCAGTGGGGCTGCACGGGGTGGCCAGCGCACATGTGTGCTTTAAAGAGACCCCAGAGTGTGTTTATATGTGTGTGCCCTTCTTTTTGCGTGCCTGTAAATGTCCTATATACTCGCGCCAAAATGAGAGGGAAAATGTGTGTTTGTGCATGCGAGTGTGTGAGCGTGTGTGTGTGTGTGTGTGTGTGTGTGTGTGTGTGTGTGTGGAGAGGCCTTGTGGCCGTCATCAGGCTCCCATCAGCCCCTCCATTAGGCACCGAGCTGTAGGTCAGAGCCAGAGTCCACCTGCCCTGAATACTGATGAAGAGCAGAGCAGAGCAGGGCTGCTGGAGATGAACATCACACACACACACACACACACACATACACACACGTAGACACACACAGTGACATGCATGAGTACACACACACACACACATACATGAATGAACACAGACACATGTACAGACACACACTCGCAAACACACACGTGCACATCCACACACACACACAGGAAACGGGAACATTCGAAGGATACAGTACAGAGGGACAAACACACAAGCACAGACCCGGACGCACATGACTCGACGTGTTACGATACACACAGAGAAAAGAACACAAACACATTTGAGCTACAGCAACACTGTGCACGAGCGGTTCCTTGTTAGCTGCTAAGCTGCCCCGAAGCATAGATGGTTGGTGTGATCATGGCAGCACGTCCGTGAACAGAGCCACGCCTTACGGAGAGAGCACTTTATCAGGAGCAGGTAAGATCATAGCTTGCACACGGTGAACTAACGGCACACACAGCCGAGCACACACGCAGCAGCACCAAGGCAAACACGGCCACGCAGCCTGGGCTCCCTCCTGGTGTCCTGCAGGATCCGCAGACACACGCACTCGTGGCGGGAAATATGCGGGCGGTCATTACACAGAGCAGAGCAAACACGCAGACACCATCGCCACTGGAAATGTTTTGACACGCGCGGGCACTATGGAGAGACTGGAGAGAGGAGAGACACACACAGTAGCAGAACACCACACACACACACAAAACATTGATGTGTGTGGCAGAATGTCTGTAAAAAATGACCCATATACTCTAGGACACATATTACAGTAAAGACCACATCCTTACACCTTACATTTAAACAAAATATTAGATTTGTAAAAGAAAATGGATATATATATATATATATATATATTTGTTAGAGATCAATTGTCAGATTCAATTGAAAATGAAAGATGAAGTCTGCAAATACCTTGAAAAATGCGAACATCTCAAGTAGGCGAGACGTTCGAAATATTATTAGAAGCGATGTCAGTGCAGGCCTTCTGTTTGGAGGGGGGAGGGGAAGGCTGGAGGTTAGACAGCAAGAGTGCAGCGTAGGGGGGAGGGGTGGCCAGGTTGAGTTCAAGGCCAGAGAGAGGTTGGCTGACCCTGGGGTCAAGCATGAGCGCAGGGAGACGGGGGCTCGGGGAAGGCTACGTGCGATGGCCTAGCCGTGCACGACCCACAGGCTGCGCAATGGGACCCAGGGGAGGGCCAGGTCAGGAGGCCTCCCTCCAACCCCCACGCATTACTGGGCCATTTAAAGCCACCCAGCATCTATTTCCTCCAATAAAAACTAATAACCTTTTCTGTCGGAAATCACGGCAGCCCTCGAGTGCTGGAGCTGGTGGTGGTGGAGCAGGGGCCTGGCTGGATGGCCTGTAATTGCGGTACAGGAGTCCCCTTTTAGTTTATTTTTTGCAGGGTTTTGGATTTGTGTTTCTCTCTCTTTTTTTCCTTTTTTTTGTTTTTTTTGTGGCCCTCTTGGTCCTCGGCGCTTTGCGGCTGATTGCTTGTGCCGCTCGCCCCACACTCAGCAATCAGACCGGGGCTGAAGAGAGGTGGAAAACAGCAACTCAAGGACCTTTTATAATTGGGAGGGATTTGGGGTGGGGGTGGGGGGGTGGGGTCGTTGGACTTTACATTCGGTGTCAGGGAGGGCTGCTGGTGCTGCTGGTGGAGGCCAGGCGTGGAGAGGCCCAGGTCCTGCTGAAGAGGAGCGGATCACTCGGAGCATCGAGTGGGCCTTCTGCTCTCCGTTTGCTTGTCGTGAGCGGTGTGACACTCGTGTGGAAGCCAGGAGAGATGGCTGCTCCAGACCTGGATTAAGCGGCATCCCTGGACCCTGTAGTCGTTGGTGTTCAGACTAACAGCTTCCACATTCTGGGGTCTGGGCCTAAAGGCTTTCAGAGCCCATGCTTAGATTCACTCCTTACTAACTCACGCCGCCAGGCTGCCTCATGCTGGCAAATGAAAACGAGCTTGTCGTGATTTAAGTCTTTATTTCTTACACCGTGCTTACAGCAGGAAAGATATTATTCACGGACGTTTACGGATATTGTTGGCACACTGTGACCCGGGATTAGTTCGTTTTGACTTACATTGCATACCAGCGAGTAGCACGCACATCAGATCAATCAGAGGGCCGTGCGGTAATTAATTATTTGCTAAACGTGCACAATTGATTTCCTTTGAATGCTCCGAGAAATGGTTGAAATAAAGAGGATATCCTGGTCGGGGCATGGGGGAGAGGGTGGGAGTTTTAGAGTCGAGAGGAAGAAGGGAAGGAAGGGGAGGAGGGAAAAAGCGAGGGGGTGGGCTCGTAGGAACAAGAACTCCGGGGGTCTCATAAATTGGCTACTTTTTAATTGGGAGAGTCGAGGTGGGGTGTGCCTGGGGAGGGCGAGCTGGGGACTAATTGAGGGAGGTTGTGAGCACAAGGGGTGTCACTGTGGCCCCTGTACAGATACCTCTCCACGACCATCCTAGCCACACCCCGCCACCCCTGCCACACACCCCTCACACACACACACACACACACACACAAGGGCCACAAGGACAGATTAAGCTCCAGCCTGGCCCAGCTCACACGAACGGCACGCAAACATCCACGCCGCCACCGGACCCGACCGGCCGTGTGTCCTCCTCGCCCGCCGTGCACTGCAGACGCGTCGACTTTACTCCAGCGCCTCTGTGTTGTTCCCTGTTCCCCAGACTCCCTGTCTGTATCTATGGATGTGATCTGGGTCTGAGATGAGTGGAGAACCTATTAAATACTTGAAAGCGTTAATGAAAGACTGCTGTCACTGGCCGTGCTGAGCTTTTGTATTACACTGGGCCATCAAGGAGCGCCTTTGTTTGCTCTTTTCTAATTTAATCTGGACAAACATGATCTCCCTCCCATCTCACACAACCACACCCAGGCTACTGCACAAGTGGCACAGACCACCGACACAACAGCCCCCTCGCTCTCTCTCTCGCTCTCTCTCTCTCTGTCTCTGTCTCTGTCTCTGTCCTCTGTCGCTGTCTCTGTCTCTGTCTCTGTCTCTGTCTCTCGTCTCTGCTCTCTCGTCTCTCTCGTCTCTGTCTCTGTCTCGTCGTCTCTGCTGTCTCTGTCTCTCTGTCTCTGTCTCTCTCTCTTCATCCTCTCCTCTCTCTCTCTCTCTCTCTGTCCCTCTCTGTCTCTCTCTCTCTGTCTTCTGTCTCTGTCTCTGTCTCTTCTCTCTCGTCTTCCTGTCTCTCTCTCTCGTCTCTCGCTCTCTCTCTCTGTCTCTCTCTCTCTCTCTCTCTCTTCTCTCTCGCTCTCCTCTCTCTCTCTCCTCGCCTCCTCGTCTCTCTCTCGTCTCTCTCGTCACTCTCGCTCTCTCTCTCTCTCGTCTCTCTCTCTCTCTGTCTGTCTGTCTATATGTGAGTTGAGCTAATATTCCTGTCCTATTCAGGTGGACACCATTACTGTGTGGTTGGATTGATTAGGCAAATGAACATAGTTCATTTTAGCACCGGTCTCTTGGTGTGTGTCTGTGTGTGCGCATGCGTGTGTTAGCTAGGGTGGGCAGGAGCGTTGGGTCAAGCCCTACCTCAGTGTATCCCCATGGTGTCTGCTGGATCTGCAACTAGACGTCTCAGTTTAGGTCCTGTCACTTACCAGCCAATGAACTTGACTTGAAACTTAGGGAAATCCAATTGGTGAGTAATACACCATAATGGGCAGATCAATAGTCATTATGGGGCCTCCATGTCTGACAAAAGATACCAGTGTGAGCACGCCTTGCAGTGCTTAACTACAGGAGGGAATCGGTGTTGTGCGTGTTTGTTTGTGAATGTAGAGAACATTTTTATCGCCAGCCATTTCGCTCTTGACCTGGACATTTGCTGACTGGATATCGGCATGGCCAGGCCTGGATGGCCTGGATGGCTCTGGCCTCGCTTAGTCTGACCTGCTCTGGCTGGCCAAGGAAATGTTACTGTAATGAAAGATATGCAGGAGCAGAGGCGGGCAGACGAGACGTGAAGGAAATTAGTGTTCATGTTCCTGGAGGCGTCTCCCAGCTGTCCGATGCTGGGGTGTGGGACGCCCTCAATGCCCCCACTCACAAATTAGCCCCTCCTCTCCCTTCCCTGCCCTCTCCGGCCTCCTCCCTGCCCTGCACCCTCCCTCCTCCGCCCTCAGGGGACCCGGCGAGAGGGATGAAGCCTCCGCTTGCTCCTGTAATAAGACATCTGCAAATACAAAATGGCCCCCGAGCTAGCAGCCATTCACATCTTAAATTGGTCTAAAGTGAAGGCCGGCCAGCTCTTTTAATGAGGCCTATGCTGGTTTTAATTGATCGGCTGGTGCTTGTACGAGGAATAAAGTGTTGCACGCTTTTAGCCGCCTTACAGTGAAAGTAATCTATGTAAGTGTCAAGCCACATGCCTGTCATTTCAAACAGTGGCCAGGGTCTGGCTGTGTGTGTGCGTGTGTGTGTGCGTGTGTGTGTGTGTGTGTGTGAGTGTGGGTGGGTGTGTGGGTGTGAAGGGACCCAGGGAAGAGCTGAACTCGACTTTTTGATGCTGTGGCATGAGATGTGTGAATCTTTCTGTCTCAGTCTCTCTTTCTCTGATGAATCTGTCTCTTGTTTGGCCTGCTGGTGTTATGGAGGGTGAGGCCAGGCCAGGGGCATGTGTTGGCTGACAAATTAACCTTTTCCGCTTGCCTTTCCTCAGTCCTGAATGTGTGTGTGTGTCTGTCTGTCAGTGTGTCTGTTTGTGTGTGTTCCTGTGTGTTTGCTTGTGCTTGTGTGCACACTTCCGTAATTGCATTAAGAGGATGACGCACTTTGTTACTCTGTTTAAGCTCACTTTAATTGCTTGTGAATGCTGTGCTAGTGAAGCTGGGCTTGATGGCGCAATGTGGACATCAATGAGCTATCTTTCATAGGGCGCATAAGGAGGGCTGGGGGGCTGGAGGGGGGGCTGGGGGGGGTAGGCTTGATTCATAAAGGAATTTCACGCACAAGCAACAAAATGCCATTCTGTTGGGCTACTGCCGTAGCATCATCATGCAAATGACATTTCATTCATTAAGGAATCAGACATCCAGGCACACAAACAGACAGATTAAGTCAAAGCGGAAGAGAGAGCGAGAGACAGCGAGAGAGAGCGAGAGCGAGAAGAGAGAGAGAGAGAGAGAGAGAGAGAGAGAGAGAGCGAGAGAGAGAGAACGATAGAAAGACAGAGAGAGAGTGATGGAGAACAAACAGATGGAGGAGAAAGATGCGGAGGACATCCGAGGGACTGAAAGAAAACGTTGCACGGTGTCGAAGAAAGAGAAAGAGGAATCCCGTGCTGAACGAAAGAGGGCGAGCGAGTGAGGGAGGAAGCGTGAAAGAAAGACTGATAGTTGATACCGACGGACATACTGAGAGATACGTGCCCTTGTGGAACACACCCACACCCCCTCTCTCTCATCCAGTTCAGAGAGAGTGCCCTGGTGAGGGCCTAGTGACAGACATGGTTTGTGTTGAGATCATTCTCCAGGAGTCTACTGGGGTTGTGCTCTAGTGTGAAATTACAGCAGCCTTTTTTTGTACACACTCCACCCTGTCTGACAAATCAAGAAGAATGTGAGGGAACCGAAAGACATGTTTGCATGCATATGAGCCACACAGAGATTTAGGGTGCTGTGGAGTAGCAGGTTATTGAAAAGATGCTGTTTTTATTGTTCTTTGCAGCAGACTAGTTGTAAACAGTGTATGTGTGTACAGTGTTTCCACCCTAGGAGACTCAATCAAAGAAGACATAACATGACTACACATGACAACCCCTTTGTCCTTTTTAACATCAAGTTTCCACGTGCCACTGCTGATCATCATAATGGCTTTGCAGTCCATAAAACGCTTTATACTTTATAAATATTAATTTCTTCATATCTTATTTCAGGTATGTCTGAAGTATATTGGCAATAATAATCTAAGTAGCTCTTAAAACACGATATTAGTTTACGATCCTTTCTCTAGATTAGGAAGGGCCTGCACATGCATTTTTCATGCGTATAATTTATACGTGTAAGCCATAAAGCGAATGACGTCATACATTAGGTTAATGACATTGTTGCGACACATTATGTCAGGAGCCTGGAATACAATGCCTTAGGTAGCTCACGCAGCACCATACAAGCTTCATCTCTCTTCAGCCCCCGCCCCTCCTTTCCCTCTCTCTCTCTCTCCACTGGATTCATTTTTTTTCTTTCTGCCGTTTCCCCCGTCTTGCTCTGCCATATTTCTTTCCCCCCACCCCCGCCATCTTGGACATTCTCTTTTTCTACCTCTCCCTCTCTCGCCCTCTCTCTCTGCTCTCTCTCTCTCTCTCTCCTCATCATTTTAATAGTGGACCTCAGAGTGGTTGCCATGTCGACCATCCAGCATATTACTATGGCAACCAGTCTGTGCAAGGCGAGGCTGCTGATTAGTGAGAGATGTCTAGGGTAGCCAGGCCAGCCAGCAGAGGGAAGGAGAGGGAGAGACAGAGAGAGACAGAGAGAGAGAGACTACGGGGGAGAGAGAGACAGGGGGAGAGAGGGAGGGGAGAGGGGGGAGGGATAGAGAGAGAGACTGAGGGAGGGAGAGAGAGACAGGGTGAGATAGGGGAAGAGGGAGGATAGAGACGATAGGTGACGTGGTGATGATATCGGGGTATCCCATAGCGAGTACACGCGTTGAGATGGTCGAGAGGGTGTCAAAATACTGCGATGGGTATGCTGGAGGGGGTTATTCTTCTGTGATGTCATGTGTGTGTGTGTGTGTGTGTTTGTTTGGTGTTGTGCATGCGTGTGTGTGTGTGTGTTTAAAAGAAATAGAGTAAAAGGTTGTCTTTGGTTTACAGTTTGAACATAATGTTGACCTGTTCTGATCACTTTGCTGATATGCAACCATCTTAATCTCTTCAGCTGTTGAAATGAAACACAGAAGGTAGCTATGATTCTAATGACCAGTGCAAAACACAAAACGGTTTGTCCAGTGTGTTACGCAGCTTTGTTCTAGCAACCAAGAACCTGGCCTCCATAGGAAGCCATGGAGCGCTCTCACCTCGTTCCCCCCCGTGGAGGCAGTTGTGTGGGTGGTGATGCTATGAAGAGTGTGACTGTGTTGTGGCGTGCTCCAGATTGGCCTGTGCTGTGTGCTGTGGTGTTCAGCCCTGCTCTGGGCTGGGCTCCATGTGCAGTCCAGGGCAGGGAGAGCTCTCCCAGTGCTGCCCCCTCTCCCACAACACTAATGAACGCTGCAGAGGACGCCTCAACCTCCCAGATCCATCAGAGAAACTAATTACAAGATCCATTAAAGAGAGAAATGGGGGAGGTAGAAGAGATAGAGAGAGTTGAGAGAGATGTGAGAGATGTGGTCGAGCTGCGCTGGGGCGCGAGAGAGAGAGTTGTGGTCCTAGAGCGCGGGAATGGAGGGGCTAGATCGCTCTCTCTAGTCGAGCGCTTCCTCTTTCTCTCGGGTCTGTCTCTTTCTCTCGCTCTCGGCGTCTCTTGCTGCTCTCTTCTAGTTCTTCGCTCGCTATATAGTACTCTTTTTCTCCCTTCTCTCGCTCTCTGTCTCTGTCGCTCTTCTCTCTCGCTCTCTCTTCTCCTCGCGTTCTCGTTCTGCTCTCGTCCTCTGGTCTCTTTGTAGTCTCCTTCCCACCGCTTACCCATCCATTCCGTTTCCTTCATTCAGTACAGTAATACAGCTTATTTATTATTCATCCAGAGCTAAATACTAGCCTGACATTTCATAACAATAATAGGAGTGAAAAAATAATCCCCACCAACTCCAGTCTCCTATTGCCCTGCTCGATATAAACGGTCTTGTGAAATAAAATTTTTTTTTTTTAACTTATGGGCATGATCCGAGGAGAACCGAGGTGCTTTCCGAGGAGAGTGGGGTGAAGGGCTGGACGGAGGGAGGAGGTTCCTCCTAGACATGATCACCCAGCAGCCTGGCCTCATCATCAGTATGGCCTGGCGTTCTCTGGTCTTAATGCTGTCGGTTTTTGTGGGCACCGAGGCCGCGAGCGTTGCTCTGTCTGGCCTGCGGTCGCTAATCTGGAATCACTTTTCAGCTTCGCGTGAGCCTTTTTTGCTTGGGGAGGGGGGGGCGCGTCGT
>CAEFZP010002605.1:0-21891 GCA_903064625.1 Mallotus villosus | reverse complement strand
TTTTCTAAGCGTATCATATACAGTCGTATGCAAAAGTTTAGGCACCCCTCTGAGGCTGCATGATAATTTCCTGTCTTCACCAAAAAAGATCAATATAATATTGTAATATTACTTTTCTAGTTAACACTGAGTGCTGGGGTGTTTTCCAGACAAAGATATTTGGTGTAGCAGTATTTAGTTGTGTGAAATTAAATCAAATGTGAAAAAAAGGCTGTGCAAAAGTTTGGGCACCCTTATCATTTATTTGATTTGAATACCTCTGCCTACTAAATGCTGATTAACTGCAACACATAGTTAGTCTGGTTAACTCGTTAAGCCTTCAATTACATAAAAAGGTGCATTCAATCATTAGAAAGGGTATTTAAGTTAGCCAATCGCAAGTTTTGCTTCTCTTTGATTCTCCTCTGAACAGTGGCAAAATGGGGGCATCAAAACAGCTATCAAATGATCTAAAAACAAAGATTGTTCAGCAGTATGGTTTAGGGGAAGGCTACAAAAAGTTATCCCGGAGGTTTCAGCTATCAGTTTCCACTGTGAGGAATGTCATTAGGAAATGGAAGGCAACAGGCACAGTTCTTGTTAAGGCCAGAAGTGGCAGGCCAGGAAAAATAACAAAGAGGCAAAGGCGAAGAATGGTCAGAATGGTCAAGGACAACCCTCAGATCACCTCCAAAGAGCTGCAAGGTCATCTTGCTACAGATGGTGTCACTGTGCATTGCTCGACCATTCAGCGCACATTGCACAGAGAACAGCTGTATGGGAGAGTGATGCGGAAGAAGCCTTTTCTGCACACGCGCCACAAAAAGGCTCGCTTGAGGTTTGCCAAACTACATTTGAACAAGCCAGGCTCATTTTGGAACAAAGTACTGTGGACTGATGAGACAAAGATGGAGTTATTCGGTCACAACAAGAGGCGTTACGCATGGAGGCAAAAGAACACAGCATTCCTAGAAAAACACTTGCTGCCCACAGTAAAATTTGGTGGGGGGTCCGTCATGCTGTGGGGCTGTGTGGCTAGTGCAGGAACTGGGAATCTAGTTAAAGTTGAAGGTCGTATGGATTCAACTCAGTACCAGCAAATTCTGGACAATAATGTTCAAGAATCTGTAACAAAGCTGAAGTTACGGCGCAGTTGGGTGTTCCAGCAGGACAACGACCCGAAACATTGCTCCAAATCCACTAAGGCATTTATGCAGAGGAACAACTACAATGTTTTGGAATGGCCATCCCAGTCCCCAGACTTGAATATAATTGAAAATCTATGGGGTGACTTGAAGCGGGCTGTCCACGCTAGGCACCCATCAAACCTTACTCAACTGGAGATGTATTGTAAGGAAGAATGGTCCAAATTACCTCAATCCAGAATCCAGACACTCATCAGAGGATATAAAAAGCGTCTAGAAGCTGTTATTTTTGCAAAAGGAGGCTCTACTAAATATTAATGTGATTTTTCTGTTGGGGTGCCCAAATTTATGCAAGTGTCTAATTCTCTTATGATGCGTATGGCATATTTTCTGTTTATCAAATAAACCTTATTTCACGGCTAAAATATCACTGTCCATGACGTATGTGTATATATATGACAAAGACGTTCCTCATCCAAACGCCCAACATTTTATAGATGAAAGTAATGGAGATTATCAGGGGTGCCCAAACTTTTGCATACGACTGTATGCTAATGGTCCAGCCTTGACGCATCTAAATTGGAGTGTGGGATGATTTGTAGTCAGCGGCCATCGTTATTATCGGCCTTCAATATTCTTCGTTAGGGTTAGGGTGAAAGTCTGCCAGTGTCCTGGAGAGACTACTCCCTCTGTCATCGAGCCAAAAGGGAAGAAGAAGAAGAAAGAACTATCGAGCTCCCAGGAGTCAAGAGGCTCCCTCGCCGTTAGCACTATTAACGCTACACACTTTCCCCCCGCAATGATGTCTTCAGCCGTCTGCCAGAGGTTTAATTACGCCACACAAAAAGAAATGTGCCAGGTGACGGACTTAAATCACACGGTGGTGACGGGCGGCTCGATAAGGTCTGCTAGAACAATGGCAGCCGGGGCCCATCGACCTCCTCTCCCCGGCATGCCAAGGTGTGTCATTTGGCCGGGGGTGATAATTAGATGCAGAATTTACGGAAAACTGTCAATGGCCGTGTCAGTGGAGGGGCTCTTAGCATCCGTCATACTGCAAATCAATGCCAATTTTCAGCTATGAATTCAAGAAAATGATATCTTTCAGATAACCGGCGGGAGAGGAAACATGACACTCCTGGGGGAGGGATGAAACAGCTCAATTTCCCCTCTCTCTCTCTCTCTCTCTCTATTGCGCTCTCACTTTCTCTGATACTCTTTCTCCCCCTCACTCTTTCTCCCCTTGATACAGCCCACCCCCCCTACCCCTCCCCCTGCCAGTTGCTTTACTCTTTACGAATACCTCCCTCTCTCTCTCTCTCTCTCTCTCTCTCTCTCTCACTCTCACTCTCTCTCACTCTCTCTCTTCCTCTCCCCCTCACTGACTGTCTCTCTGAAGGGAAAAGGTTAGGGAACATTATTGTCAGGATATCCGTGGAACAAGATGTAGAGCATCTCTGGGACACGCCGGTCTGGTCTTGGCCGCTCGCAGGCTCCTCAGAGTGGCCATATACATCTCCCAGCCAGACAGATTTAGGGCTGAGGTCAGCAGGTGTTGGACTCAGCAGGAATTGAAGGTCAACGACACTGGTGCAGACATTAAAACTAAATGTAACCGCCAGCCGCATCACAAAGAGCAAATTAACGTAGAGGGGTAACGGCGGGCGGGCGAAGCAGTCTTCAGAGAGGTATAAAGACCAGTTAGTCAGGCCTGGAATCTTCCGGAGAAAATGAGAACCACTTATCCAATAACGAGACCTTAATGAGGGTGCCTTTAACTAGCTACAATGTCTTTCTTTCCCATGGAGAGGGGAGAAACATTTGTCTTGCAGTTTAAATGTGATTCATGCATCATTTCTATTGTGAAAGAGGGTACTGTAATAACGATATAAATCACCGAGACCCAGGGTTGGCGTAATGAGACTTAAATCTGCTAAAACAACACAATAAACTCAGTTGAATGATAAAATGATGTGGCAGCAGAAAGAAGAGAAAAAAAAGCGGCCTTTTACACGGGTAAGGCTACACCACCCTGTGCACAAGTGCGGATGGGCTTTTTGGCAGCGCAGAAGCACTACTTCATTTAAGCTCTGACAGGCAATTTAATACCGCAAAATTACTAACCTTAGCTTTGCAATTACTTTCCCAGCCCGGAACATTCTCTCAACCTCTCTCTGCAGATGCAATCTTAAGGTTAAGGCCCCTTGGATGGGGCCAACCCCTGGGTCGGAACTTACAGCATTACCACAGAGGCCCGCGATCAGACAAGAACACATGGGGAACATGGGAAACAGAGAGGATAATAGCCCAGCGATTTAGGGGGAGAAATCCTACAATGCGCTGTTGCTTGTAACAAACTACCCCCTCCTGCAACAGGACCGCGTTCTCCCAGTGTGTACAATAAAACTGAAATGATTGTTGTATCCGGTGGTCGTGGTAGCAGAGCCAAAGCACAAGGCTGTAGGGTTTAGAAGGCCCAGCGAGTGATGGTTGGCTTGCTAAGCCATCATTGGGCCCCTCCAGGTCTTAAATGGCACGATGAGCACACGATCCATTGAAGATCCAGATCTTGGTTCGTATAAGTAGCATCTTGTTCCCGTGGGTCAACGGCCCACTGTTTTATAATCAAGTCATTTCACAAGCATGTAACTTAGAGATCTGTGCTAACCCCAACCCAGGCTCATCATCATCTTTAAAAGCATCTCTCAGGCTCCGGCTACAAAACCCTCACCCCCCTAAACACAGACTCCACAGCCAGAAGTCCAACCCACACACCCTCGTCCCATCCTAACACCCACCCACCCACGCCCACCCCTAGCCGTCGGTGGCGTTCTCTCATCCCACTCAGCACCACCCTGACAGCAGGGGACAGGAGAACTGATCCGCGCACGTCCGTCTATCCGTTCCCGCCGGCCCACACGGACGTCCTCGCTTCCTCCCCGCCGTCTGATTAAAGGCGTCCGTCCCGAGCGCCGCGCTAACCTTTCATCTAGCGCGCCGTTTGTTGCTTAGTGACAAACACTCCTCCGGCTCGCTCCGCTTTGTCCGTCCGCGCCCCGGGGCTGACATTCAGATTTCGCCGGCGTTCTTGTCGTGAACAGATGTCACTGCTGGCAAGGAGTCTCGACAGCGACAGCAGGTACGTCGGGGAACTCGAGGTGCGAGAAGGGGGGGGGGCGGCGGATAGAGAAACGACGTGCACAACAAGTGGATGTTTTACATCTCGAGGCCTGTCCTACTCCTACTCCTCCCCCCCCCCACACTGCCGCCTCGCAATTACAAGAGCTGAACATCTGCTCGCTGTGTGTCAGGCGGCGGCTTGCCCTCACCTTCACCTTGACCCGCCTGGAGAAGGGCAGCCTCGATACAGGCAGGCAGCGCGACACAAGGCCTCAGCCCCCCCCCCACTGTGGCCCAAGTCTTCCCCTTGCTTAGCACTGCCGCTAACGGCGGGGCCTTTTGGCAGCCGTGTCAATCGTGGAAGGCCTAGTATCAGATAGGATATCAAAGTCAACAAGTGTATTGCTTTAGGCTGATCCTCTCGGTCCCCTTGTATATAGCGGCTCTCTGAAAGCCCAGAGGACTCTTTGAATGTTTCCTCCGAGTGCAACCTGATAGCTAGCCAACAGTCGAGCATGTCCCCCTGTGCTCTCCACGCCACACAGCAGGCCCACTCCAAAGCTGCATTCCTGCCTGTCACTCGGGGACAACGTAACATACTGTATCACGCAAGCATTAAGGACAGCCAGAGTATTGCCTCAAGTGTAAAATAACATGTTTCACATGGCTCAGGTCGAGATTTTTGATGTAGTTGTTTCCTGGTAACTAATACTTGCAATTTGCTAAATGTAGAGATTCCAGAGTAATGGGGGATGTTTGAATGTAGCTTTTTGCAAAGACCATGGCTTCATTCAATCTTATGCATTAAAACAATAATAAGTTAAAGAAACAATTTAACAATACAAAAAAAAAGTTTGAGAGAAATACTTCAATGACTGGCTAGAGATGGCAAATGATTTTGTCTGCAATTAAATTCAACTTCTCAAAACTGAACACTAAGGAGATGGACTGCATCTATGTCCCATCCAACACGTCAGTACAGGGTTGGCTTGGAGAGTGTGGCAGACAAGATTTATTTGAAATACGATCACAAAAAGAACGCATAGTATGTGAGAAAAAAAATCTCTAAATGTAATTTACCTTTCTGAAATGACTAGTGCTTACCCACAATTCCCAGTTATCACTGGACTTATATTATGTAATTATATTAAGTATTGGGGACTTTGTCTTTGATCAAACGAGTGGCAAAATGCCAATTTCGGTTCTAACCAATACTGTTCATATCTGAAATCCCTTGAAATTCCGTAATGAAAAGGCATAAATAGGACTTCCGGGTGACGGTCGAGTAGTATGGACGGTTGAACAGTGTGCTCCCTAATACCAACACAATAAACTCCGCAAAAACTCGAAAATATAACAAAGAAAGGTATATGGACGTTGGCTATGAGCGGAGGAACAAAGAAAAACAAGAAGAAGAAAAACCCGAACGGACAAGGTAAAGAAAGTCGTTCTGACGAGGAAGAAGAAAAGCTAACTGAACCTGCAGCTATGGCTACACGGGCTACACCCACACCGCAAGCTACTAGCTAGCTTAGAGAGCATTAGCAAGCAAATCCAAGCCATGCAAAAAGAGCTGAAAATTGACCTGAAAACTGTCAAAGACGAAATCACCACCCAAGTGAAAAGCGAACTGGCAGAATTTAAGGAGGACATTAACCAGAAACTTGTCAAAATAAACGCAGTCGTAGAAGAGCAAAATGACAAGATAGATGCCGCTTTGACTCGCACTGAAGAGGTCGAACAGTGGAGTACTGACGCAAAATGCTCACTGAAGGACATACTAAAGGAACAGAAAATAATGATGGATAAGATGGATGACTTAGAATCGAGATCCAGGCGGAACAACCTGCGAATATACGGCATTCCAGAAGATGCGGAGTTGAGAAGCGAATCGGTCGCGGCGTTTATGGACAAATGGTTAAAAGACGAGCTTTCAATTGAATCAGACCTCCAGATTCAACGAGCCCACCGAGCCCTCGCGCCGAAGCCAAAGACAGGACAACCACCAAGATCGATTATACTCAACTTTCAGCAGTTTAATGTGAAGGAGAAGGTTTTGAAAGAGGCGTGGGGAAAGAAAACGGTCAAGCTCGGAGAAAGTAGGATTTATTTTGACCATGACTACTCTGTGAGAATGCTGCAAGAACGCAAAGCGTACGTGAACGTGAAGAAGGTTCTAAAGGGGGAAGGTATCCGCTTTCAGACACCCCTCAACCAAGCCCCCACCCCTCGCCCCTTGGGTTGAAGCAACGGCCCCGGTGGATGTAGGTGGTATTGCATCTTCGACTTGACTTCCGTGTCTTCCGGTCGTTTTTAATCTATTAACTCCAGTCAACATTTACAAAACTATCTCCCCCAATAATTTTTGTTCGATACTCAAACCTGGCTCATACTACTAGCTTTTTCATAGAATAATTTTTCCAGATTTTTGCTATGTTTGAAACCAATCCGAAATAGGTAAACTAGCACCCCATTTATTTGCTTACGTCAAGAAAAGTTGCCTCGAAACGTGTTCGCGGATACTAACAGGGGACGAGCACACAAGGGAACATCAGAAAGTGCTGATTTACCTGAGCTGAATGAGAACAAGGAGAAAGGACTTGGTAATCTAAAATTGCCTGCCTTAATTGTAGCACGTTTTACAAATGCTTGCACATATACATGACGGTTGTTTGTAGAGTTTATTTCCGTTATTTTAAAGCATATTTAACCATTTTGTAGGCTAATGAACGCGATTATTCTCATTGCATGACAAAGTAGGCTAATTATAGCCTAATATAATTAGTTATAATATCGTGGCATGTTACGGCGTCATTGTAGATAACATGTTATTCTGGAGCAAAGACGAAGATGAATAAATCATGTCTGATAACGACAATGTTATGGTCGTTATATTGTTAGAACTTTATGTCAGTTAACACTACAACGATGGCATTAACAATAAGCTAGTAATAGTAAGCAACACTCATCATCATTATAATAGTAAAATAGGTATAGCATGTAGGCTTAATTTAGCTTGCTTTGCCGAGCTAGAACAACGACGGAGCCAAATATTCAAGCTTGCAGTTTCTTTAATCCAACACAATACTTAGCAGTCAAACTAAAAACACGGAGCAAAAAGAACAACGTATAGGCATTGCACGTATAATATTACAGTATTGGTTTTCGTAAGTTCACATGTATCTGCTTCTTGATCGGACTTGTACCACATTCTGACAGTTTTCTGCAATGCCTTAGCTCCAGCTCACAAGCTCGCGACTGGTTGTCGCAAAGTATGACGTGTACAGCTATTTGCAAGCGTGCACGAGTCTCGGAGCCAGCTTGGAGCTAGGAAAAAAGTGAGCCCGTTAAAAGCTATGGGCTCACTTTTTTCCTAGTTTAGACCGGAAGACACGGAAGTAGAAAGATGGCGCTGTCCGTTTCGCGCTCTAGCTTGCTTCACTGCGCCACTGAGCACTTTTCATAGAAATGAATGGGGACGCCATCTTGGAAGACGATGTTGGCTCTCTCTACTTAATATTACCTCTATGCCCTCAACAGGATGCGTATCCACTGGGCTAGTGGAATGAAGACGTACAGCAGCGCGGAGGAAGCAGTCGGTGACATGCGGAGAAGAGGATATGAAGTAGATGACATCCCCGATACCAGAGGCACTACAGCCCGTGACCGGCTCAAGTCGAGCGGGCTAGAGACGTGGACACGCGTCGGGAGAGAACGAGAACGAACCTCACAGACAGGCACACGGGTGAGAGGACGGCTGCAAGAATTCCAACGCGAGGACAACAACGCGAGATGAATACATGACTCTAAGTATAAATATGAATGAACATATCCTTAAATTGCAATACAGGTCCAAAAAAAAATAAAATAAAAAAAAGGTTAGTGTTAAATTCGATGTGTCCTAAAGGGATATTGATATCAGTATTGTTGGTTCCAAGGGACTGAAGCACAGCTGCCTACAACATAGCCTAGTATGGGCAGATCTACCCCTTATGGGTTACATCTTACTACTAGCTGGGGGCCCTTCTCTTGTGGAAGGCATTTCCCCTCAAAACTAAAGGAGAGTCAACATAAGAAGATTGTTGACATCTCTTTTTGGAGGTCGCTTTTTCTGTTTATAGTTATGTTACCATATTTTCTTTGTTTGTTACATATGATGTTAAGTGCCTATGTTCATTGCACTGTTAGCCTGAGGGGGAGAAACCACAATGGGAACAAACCAAAAACAGCCTATGGATACCAAACAAGAAGGTATTAAACTTATGTCTTTAAATGTTAATGGCTTAGGAAACCCAGTAAAAAGAGCTAAAATTATAGCTAAAATTAAAAAGGAGAGGACGCAGATTAGCTTTCTGCAAGAAACCCACCTTTCACAAACGGAACATGAAAAGTTGAAAAGATTTGGATTTAATAATACTTTCTATAGCTCCCATTCTAATACCCGCAGAAGAGGTGTTGCAATTCTAATTTCTAATGCCACCAAATTTGAATATCAAAAAGAAATAAAAGATACAGAGGGACGTTATATTATTGTAAAAGGAACCATTGACCAAACTAGGGTTACATTGGTGAACATTTATGCCCCACCTGAAAGTGATAAACATTTCTTTAAATCCCTTTTTGATTTGATTGCTGTAGAAATGGAAGGTGTATGTATATGTGGAGGTGATCTCAATGTGATAATGAACTACGACCTAGACACAACTAGTCGTAAGAGAAATAAGAAACCTATCACAAAGGTTGTGAAAAATACATGGGAAGAAATGGGGTTCTTTGATGTATGGAGGGAATTACATCCTCTACAGAGAGACTTCAGTCATTATTCAGCAACACACTCTGTGTACTCAAGAATTGACTATTTTTTTATGCAGAAAGAAGACAGGGATAGAATACAGGAATGTCAAATTGGAGTGGCCGACTTGTCCGACCATAGCCCAATCTATTTAAAAATATACTTGAAGTCCAGACGAAAAGATACAATATGGAGATTGAACGTGGGGATATTAAATAACAAACTGGTGGTCGAACAAATCAAAGCTGAAATACGGAAGTACTTAGAGGAGAATGATAATGACGAGACAAACCCAGCAATACTATGGGATGCTCTAAAAGCTGTTATACGAGGAAAATTAATTTCAATTACGAGTAGACTTAAAAAGAAAAAGAAACTCAGTACAAGTCTCTGTTAGCTGACCTGAAACAATTGGAACAAAAACATAAAGAAAAAACAGACAAAAAAATAGAACGACAAATGAAAGAGGTGAGAAACCAAATTAATAGAATACTACAACAGGAAATAGAGATAAAGGCTAGATATTTAAAACAAAATTACTATGAATTAGGCCCTAAAGCTGCCAAATTGTTGGCGAGAAGATTACGAAGGCAACAGGCAGGGATTACAGTAAATAAACTACGTGATCCTAATACCAACCAAATTAAATATGAACCAAAAGAAATTGAAAATATGTTCAGGGATTATTATAAAGATCTTTATACCCAAACATCAACAACAAATCATAAGGACACTAAAACATTTCTGGACTCCCTGGATTTGCCTTCAATAGGTAGAATTCAAAATGAACGCATAACTGCAAATATATCTACAGATGAAATCCATAAAGCAATAAGAAAATTGAAAACAAACAAGGCTCCAGGTAGTGATGGATTTCCATCTGAGTGGTATAAAAAACTTGAAAATGAACTGTCACCACTATTACTTAGAACCTTTAATTGGACCATTACTAAAGAGATCACTCCCCCCTCATGGAAGGAAGCAATAATTACTGTCATTCCCAAACCGTTAAAGGATAAGGAATATTGCCAAAATTATAGACCAATATCAATTCTTAATATAGATTACAAACTTTATACCACTATAATTTCAAACAGGCTCCAAACAATAGTAACAGATTTGATAGATGAAGACCAGACTGGCTTTGTCTTAGGTCGACAAACTCAGGATAATATCAGGAGAATACTCCACATTATACATAAAATACAAAAAAATAAAATACCAACAGCATTGATCAGCCTAGATGCTGAAAAGGCATTCGATAGGGTCAACTGGGATTTTCTATATTTAACATTAGAAAAATTTGGATTTAATAAAAAAACTATTCAATGTATCAAATCACTATATAACAAACCAACCGCTAGAATCAAAGTAAACGGCTCACTAACGGACAGATTTACCTTGGAAAGAGGAACCAGACAGGGTTGCTGTCTCAGCCCTACCTTGTTTGCTCTCTATATAGAACCATTAGCCCAAATGATCAGACAAGAGGATGTAATAACAGGAATAGATATTAATAACCAAACCCATACTATAAGTCTTTTCGCGGACGATGTTTTGATCATATTAAAAGATCCAGTAAACTCTTTTATGAAACTTATGGAAATTTTAGAAAAGTTTGGAGTATACTCGGGTTACAAATTAAACATATCTAAAACTCAAATTCTCATGTTTAACTGCTCTCCAAATAAAGAACTTAAAGAATTGAAATTAAATTGGAAAGCCAAATCAATTCAATATTTAGGCATAAGCATAACCAAAAACTTGTCAAAACTTTTCCGAAACAACTATGATCATATTGATGGCAACATACGGAAAGATATTGAAAGGTGGTCAACTTATCCAATGAGCCTCACTGACAGGATAAATGCAGTGAAAATGAATATTTTGCCACGTTTACTATACTTGTTTCTATCCTTGCCTGTTTGTATACCACAGATCCAGTTTCAGAGTTGGGATAGACTAATATCTAGATTTATCTGGGGGGGAAAGAAACCGAGAATTCGATATACCACTCTCCAGTTGCCAAAGGACAAGGGGGGACTGGCACTTCCTAACTTCAGGGAATACTTTAATGCAGCACAATTGCGTCCACTTATATACTGGTGCAATGTTGATTATATAGCTCGTTGGAAAGACATTGAAATACCTACATCTGGGCCCCTGATACAACCACTCATAGGGCAAAGAGAAATTCCTGCCCATACTAAAGAAGAGGAAGAATTAGACCCAATAACAACTTTTACCTTAAATACATGGTATTCCATTATTAAACAACTAAAAGTGGGAAGGGAACTTGGTCTGTTAAAGTGGATAGCCTTTGATAAAGAATTCACACCGGGAATTTCTGATGCCAGATTTAAACAGTGGACCGAGATGGGTATAACAGCGATATGCAAGGTTATACAAAAGGGTGAAATGAGAAACTTTCAAGATTTAAAAAATACATATGGCTTAGAGAACCAGGACTTATTCAGATTCTTACAAATGAGGGATTTCTATATAAAAAGAATTAAGAAAAATACTGATGAGATACATCCTATAGTAAAAATGTTTGTGCAATCTTACAATGATGTCATACCCAAAGCTGTGTCAATTCTGTATTCTTGTTTGATGGAAGCTAAGAATGACTCAACATTATATGTCAAAGCTAAATGGGAAAAAGAACTGAGTGAAGACATCCCGGACGACATGTGGTTTAATATGTGGAAAATACACCAGACAACTACACAGTCTCATGGATGGAGAGAATTCACTTGGAAAAACCAAATCCGTTTCTTTATAACGCCCAAGATTTCTAGCAGACAAATGAACACTCAACAATCCTGCTGGAGACTGTGCAACAGTGTGGATCCAAACCATACACATGTGTTTTGGAGCTGCAGTAAAATTCAACCTTACTGGGATCATATCCATGCTGTGCTATGTGAGGTACTGGGATACAAAATCCCCCGAACTTGTCTTGTCCTATACCTTGGACATATAGAAGGATCGGTGCACAAAGGAGACCAATATTTGACTAAGATTCTTCTTGCTGCAGCAAAAAAGGCCATCACAAAGAACTGGCTCCAGCCTGTTGCACCCGTTTACAGACAATGGCTCAGCATTATCTGTGATATTCAAACAATGGAGAGACTAACATATAGATTAAAAACTAAGGAAGACTCATTTTCTAAAGGCTGGGATAAATGGTTGCTTTACATATCAAAAAATGAAGAAATGTAAAATATTGTTTGTATGTAATGTGAATTGCCCCCCAACAGGCACTGTTCCTCTTTAATTTCCCTACTTTATATCTTTCTCTCTAACTTTCTCTCTCTTTGACCATACTCTACATAAAACCAATAAAAGAAAGTAGGCATAAATATAGAATGTATAGAGAGAGACAGGGAGAAAGAGCCACAGGGAGATCTTTTTTATCCCTGGAAATTCCTCATTTATATAACTGACAAAAAAGAACACAAACGTGTTCACCACTGGATGGAATAGAGGCACAGCCCTGCCAGTTACGTTAAGGGGAACGATAGCACTGCAGTGCCACGCTGACAACCCAACAACCCTTCTGATGGGAGTCGACCAAGTCCACTATCGCACACAGGTACCAGAAGACGGACTACTTCTCCCAGAAACCTCCGTGGGTGATAAAGGTACTTATAACCCTACACATATTTATGGATGCCATTAAAAACAAAGCTGCTATAAAGAAAAGAGCTGACTGTTGAGTAAAAAGCCTGAAGGACCCAATTTCCTGCTGAAGCACCTGATGGACACAGTGACAAGCAGATTGCTTTCCAGCACCAATTTTTGGAGGCGCGTGAAAAATGGTCTGTGTGGCCGGCGTGTGGTCCGAGATGAGTCATAAATCTTGCTTTATCTCCTCGGCGGTGGTAGCAGAAAAAGGATGAGTTGCTTTTTTTTCCCTTTTTTTTTCCTCCATCTCATTCACATGTCTAGCTGTCTGTTATCTGTGCCCTTGAGCAAAGATTACTGATGCCCTGTCTTTGATATATGACACATCGCACAGAGCAGCTTTTCATCCACAGAGTCAACCCAGAGAGTGGCAGGGGGAGGGGGGGGAGGAGGAGGGGGGGAGGAGGGCGTAAACCTGCCCGCCATCGGCCAGGGGGGCTCTCTCACTGTTCCTTTGTGCTCGTCGTCTCCCTCCCTCAATCCTTCATCTCCTCCTCTCCCTATCCCACCTAACCCCCCCCCCTCCCCACACACACACACACACACACCTCCTGACGATATCGAGCCGACAGGGCAGAGGGCATTATGGGTAGCCAAGTTTGGTGGCAAATTGTTTATCTGACCTCTGCACGTCTCTGCATTTTATAATCTAGTGTGTGTCGCCCCGTCTCGTCCTCATAACAAACGGCCGCCGTCATCCCCCCCCCCGGTCCTCTTATCAGCAGACAGAGGTAAGCACAGGCCTGCCGCAGGAGAGAGAGCGCTGAGAAATCTACTCGGAGGGGGGATAAGAGAGGGAGAGAATTCCGGTGACTGATGAGACTGGAGATCCCAATAATGATGACCGGAGAGCAAGAAGACACGGGATGAGAAAAGACAGATTTAAGGAACAACTGGTGGCACGTGATGACGTGGCGTGTCCAAAAAAAAGACAAGAAGAAGAAAGGGGATATCAGATGTAAAACTGTTGGGTTTTCGGGAGAGGATGTAACCGTTTTTTTGTGGTGTATCTGGGGGAGGAATACTTATGTTATTTGCTGCGTTCGCGGCCACGGTGGAACGAGCCAGTCCTAATGCTTCATCTCCGGTACATATGAATAATGGTGCTTGGAATGAGTAAGACAAATAGCACTGACCACTTTGTGCAATCTAGAACATTCTACATTAGCCCGGCCTGCCACGGTGGAAATGAAAAGCCTCTACATTACAGAGTAATAACCATTCCTCTCACAGATCCAGACTTCATTAAACCACAGCTAATCTCCCCACTCAAAGTACCCCCATCTTCAGACGCCACTGAATAAATCCTGTTCTGTAAATACTTGCTGTTCTGTGTTTATAAAAGGGCTATAGAGCCGAACACTGTCAACAAATCTTTGATTTTTCCCCCCCCCACTCACAAAGTGATTCAAAAGGTCGTAAATAAAACATGTTGCCACGAGGGGAGTGCTGTAATCCATTACAATAATGCCATCGCTCGTGATCTATTTCATTAATGTGCCGTCTTTAATCCAAACCAATGTGCTCCTCGGCCTCCCGCCGCACGCCCGTTTGCGACACACACGTTCGTCGCTCTGCACCTACAGAGCGTGTGTGTTGTACCGACAACACAACACGCCACGGTAAAGGCCTGTGCATGTGTCAGAGCATCAGTTCCTAAGTAGAAGTTCAGCAAAACAAAAGGCAGCGGGGGATTTTCTCGAAGGAAAAGTTTTGCATCGATGTATAACTTGTTCATCAACACCACCAAAGGAAGATGAGGCCACACACACGGTGGGGGGGGGGAGGGGGGGGTGGGGGGGGAGGTTAAGTGTAATTTGGCCACCAGAGCCCTAATTATAGCCGAACCTCAATCAACGTGTTGACGAGAGCAGGTGCGTTGGCGGAACATCACTAAGTGTGTTTGCTTTGCACTCTGGCACTTAATAGTATATTACTGAAACAGGATGTTAGTAACGGCCCTGGACACCACATTGTGTGTACGGACGTCATAAAAAAAATCCTGGAGGGCATGTGGAGGCTCCACTCCCTGTCTCCTAAGTGTGAATGTAACCTCTTTATCTACTCCGGGACGCCTCTCCCAAATCAATTCCCACTCAGCGTCCACACCACTGGCAGCTCCACAACTTACTCCATTTGTTATATTGAGTTCCATCTGGCCCGGGTCGTTTGGCGTTTTAATTTAGTTGTCTCCCGCTCTCTAATTTGTCTCACATTTACAAATGGTGTCGGACGCCCGTTCCAAGCTGCCCCTCGTCAGCTGCAGAAATACATTCTGGAGCGCGAGCGTGCCAGCCGCGGCCCGGGCCGTTAATCTACCGCGCGGCGTTATTAATAGATAGTAACAGATGTTTACTGATTGTTGATTACCCGTCTTGTTGACCAGTGAAATCTGTTCATAAATGGAAAGGAATTTATAGCCGAGTGGGACACGGGACTCCTCTGGGCTGGGCGGGAGACTGTGCCAACTCCTGGGTCGAACGACACCGAGAAAGCCCACTGAGCCATCCCTCTCTCTCTCTCTCTCTCTCTGTGGTACATCACCATATGGCCAACTGCTACGAATGACAGACACAGAGACACTGTCTCCCTTCCCCCCTCTCTGTCTCCCCCCCCTCCCTGTCCGTTTGTCAGTCTCTCTCTTCCTCCCCCTCTCTCTGTCTCCTTCTCGCTCTGTCTGTCTCCTTCCACCTCTGTCCCTCTGCCACTCTCTCCCTACCTCTCTCTGCCACTCTCTCCCTACCTCTCTCTGCCACTCTCTCCCTACCTCTCTCTGCCACTCTCTCCCTACCTCTCTCTGCCACTCTCTCTCTACCTCTCTCTGCCACTCTCTCCCTACCTGTCTCTGCCACTCTCTCCACCCTCTCCCACCCTATCTGTCTTCTTTTCCCCTCTCTCTGTCCCCCCCGTCTGTCTCTTTCTCGGTCTCCATCTCCCTTTCTTGGTCTCTCTCCCTCCCCGTCTCTACCCCTCCCCCCCCCTCTCTCCCTTCCTCTCTCCCTCCCTCCCCCTCTCTCTCTCTCCCTCCCCCTATGTCTATGTATCATCCCGTGTCTCGCTCCCCGTTCTATTTACTGCATATTTGAGTGAAAGGAAGCAACTGTTTGGCCACTGACACCTCTCCCGACAAACACGTAGTTGAAAATTGACACGACACATCTCACTTGTCACTCATCAGCCATCGCTGCTGGCAGTCTGGCCATTCATCTCGTCGTAAGTGGGTGACATGTGTGACTTCCAATAGTTTGGAAGCACAGAACTTTCTGGAAAGTTCTCACGAACATATAGCTAAATACCACGAGGCACATGCTGGCATACATAGCTCAGCAAATACCCCAAATACTGGTGCATAGACTTTGTTCAATATTTGTGTGTGGACAAGGCATACCCCAAAAGAGCAATTGAATTGTAATCCAAATTAATATATATCTGCATACATTGACGTAAGGTATTATCAACTGTATAGCGCATGAGGCAGTGTGGAGATTATTGGGATTCTCCGCAGTGATTGGCTCTCTGGGTTGCAGGTGAGGAGGGTTGGTTTGACGAAGATTGTTCTGTCGCTAAAATAGAGCTCCATCAGAAAGAGTCGTCATTTCTGAGTACGACTTTCTATTTCTGGCCCGTGTGCCCAGAAAGAGGGGAACAACAGACAACAAGTTGCAAACAGTGACAAGTCATCCAACTTTAAAGGAGTCAGTAAATAGCTCTGTCACTCTACCCGCAGTGTTATATTACCTCAACACATTTATTAGACGGGTGGTAAATCTCAAAAAGGCTGCAGGAAGCAAGACAAATAAATGACAAGCACAAGTACATGACTAGTTAATCAAACAAACACAAACGCTCAGAGAGGAAAAGGCCATAAATATGGGGAAAAAAGCAGTTTTTAGGGAGAGAACGGCCAATCAGAATGCTCTGTGTCGCTCTCCTCCGTTTCTAGACAGTTTGTAGCCTCTCATTTCTATCTTTCTTTTCTGTTTTTTCTTTTCCACACGGTGGCTTCACCTGTCTGACGGCACTCAGTCCTTCCCCTTCAGAAGCTGTCAAAGCCGCCAACTATAATATATGGCCTCTGCGATGAGAACAGCTGTAGCCCCTCTCTCTCCTGCCTCTTGTACTCTGCCCTGCATGAAATAATACATCAAGATTAATTGATTTCCCGTCACTCTCGGAGAAAAGAAAATTAATTTTCATGTATATTCGCCCCCCTCACCCCCAGCGTATGAATTTTATACATGGCAAGTAATTTAAGTTTTTAATTATTCATGAGGGCTAAAAACATGACAAAGTGTTGTGCTGGAGGCCCCAAGGCCATAGCCCAGGCTTAGATGTATGCCTAGACAACACTAGCACTCCCTAATGCCTATATTAATAATATATGTATTTACATACGTCTTAGTTCTACATGGCTCTCATACACACACACACACACACCCTCTTTCTCTCACGTACACTCTCTCATGCACACCCTCTCTCCTGTCTTTCATTATAATCTCAGAAATGGGGGGAAAATGAGACAAGAAAATGTATGAATCCCAACAGTCGGTTTAGGCAAAGGAATCACTTTGAAATGAGTACAGCATTGTGTTCAGAAACCCCTTTAGTTTCACCCTCATTATGCCTCTATTTGACCCCAAATCCCTTGTGCTGTGCTCAATGACTAACTGCAGTTGAACAGGTGGGACCAATCGCTTAAAACAAGATCATCACTTCAGGGGAAGTACAGCAGAATACTAGTAAGTCACCTCTAACGCTCTCCAGCAGTGTGGATGTGGAATGGGTCATGTCTAAGCACTGTGAGGGACAGCACATTCAATATCAGACCATGCAGCTCAAAGGCCAATCCGGGAGGCAGACAGACGGACAGGTAGCAGACAGACAGGTAGCAGACAGACAGACAGAATAATGGACACGCTGGCAGGCAGGCAGACAGGGAAGGAAAGAGATTGATGCCATTGCTGCACACTGCTCCAACACATTATATGTGACATGACAACCATGATGAACGAGAAGCAATTATATTCAGGAATGGAAATATTTGCTTTTTGGGGGGGGGCATTTTTGAATACGAGTGTGCATGTCATTGTGTATTTGTGTACGTGTGCTAGGACTAACCCTATATATGTTCGAAAATGTTCGAAAGGTTGAGTAGTCTGATTCTGTAAACGTCCACCAAGGGTACGGAGGGTCAAGTACCTTGGTAAAGCAGTTCAAAGAAAATGGCCGGTTACAAACTCACATCGTGCCCAATAAAATGCCCATTATGAACTTACACTGGACAAATGATCAATAAAGGGATAGTAAAGAGAGTTGAAAATAAAAGAGCAAACCTTTTCCAACACCCGCTTTTCTCTTGGCTGGTTGTTAGTATATAAGTCCAATTACAAGGTGAGATGTTGTGAGTGTGTAGTATGTGTGTGTGAGTGTGTAGTATGTGTGTGTGAGTGTGTAGTATGTGTGTGTGTGTTAATCTTCTTAATGCTCCTAGTGTGGCACTAGGTAAATTGGTCTGTCTAGCGAGAGGTTCTAATTATTGTTGTGGAGCCTAATTAGCATTTAGTGTAACACCACAACTGCAGCGAAAAAAATCACACTAATTCCTCCGACAAACAGCCATGACAGTGTGCGATCAAGCCGCTTTGCTATACAATGAGAATTAATGGCCGCCAGCCACGATGGGGAAAATCCTACCGCTCCTGCTGAGTCTGTGAAATCATTTCTCACTCCTCCCAGATTGTTCCCATCAACAACTATTCCCAGGAAGCCCAATAAGCCCATCTCCTCATTAATACCGAACATCCCAAATGATCTGCCATTTCAAAACACGCTTTAGCAAATCATTAGGCCAATGACCCCATGGATCTGGGGAGGGTGAACTGGTTCCACAGGTGTGGGGGGGGGCTAAAGACAGGCGTTACGATCTAGGTCTTTGTAGAAGTGGAGACGAGGCAGCGCCCCGCTATGAAACAAGACATTATCCCTGTTTACAACAAATGGAGTCATCCAACACGGCGCCTAGCTACAGTGAAGGTATCCTCGTCGACTCCAATCGCTCTCCTCTCCAAATAGGAAGGAGGCAACCCACAGCTCCACGCTGTGCTTAATATTTGATAGTGGGTTGCCAGGTTTGGTGCACTCTAAAAGGTCCCCCCGTGCGGCAGAAAACGGTGAAACCCTATTGGCGTGACCCCTTGATACCCGCCCGTGTTAACTGGCAACCCTGTCTAATGAAAGCGTGCGTTGCGAGGTCATAAATCCTGCCTAATAACCTGATGCACCCAGCCTCCATCTGTTCTGAGGTGCTATGACAACCCCACAGATGGATGAGGAGAACGCACAGGGGGGTGGGGGGGGGTGGCGGAGGGATGATATGGATGGATGGCTAGATGTATGTATGAGTGAACGGCTGGCAGGATGGATGGATGGGTGGAGATGCAGAGATTGATGAACGATAGTTAAGAGATCTAAATTTCCCATTTGGTTCTTCCACACATGGCGTTTTATTGCCGCCGACTGATATATTATTTACTTTCTTTGTCATCTGGAGTTAATGTTCCTTGTCTTGGTAACAAAAACAATTTAGAAAAGCAACTTCCACCAGTCAAACTCTGCCATTTCCCAGGCTCCTCTCTGCTATCTGTCTCCATTGAAATATTCACTATTTATTTTGCTTAACTTAAACAACTGCTGTTTTGTCCGCCTAGAGCAGCAAATTTGTCCTTACAATACTTAGCACTGTAGAGAGAGAGAGAAAAAAGGCAGAGCTGCACTATCGCAAATATGATTTAGGCCCGAAGAAGGACACAGGAATTCGAGCTGTCAGACTGAAGTAAATTCTGTTCCGGTAAATATATTGGGTCGGCTAATGCTTTCAGAGGCTATCTGCTTCTGTAAACCAAGCGAGCAGGATAAACACAGCACAAACATGTCTGAATGTTCACTCTGCACAACATCACCATGAAGGGAACCTCTGCAGAGTAACAACTCGTGGGACAGGAAGAAAACAACATGGCCGCCCAGATGCTTATATTAGCACTTAGCCTTGTCATCCTCCTCCCGACATGGTCGCCGTCGTGGCGCCTCACTAGTTGATTCACGGACAACCAAAAGTAAAGAATGAAAGGATGTGGCCATAATATTTATTTACGACAAGGACATTTCGTTTCAAACAATGACCGTGCAAGTCCACAGTTTATGCTCTGTTATCATGCTAATTCCGGCCCGGTGGTTAACAACCAATATTGAAGATGTAGGGACCCGTGTTTTTGAGAGCAGTGATGTGGATGGTATTCAATTTGCTACCATTGCTATAAAGCTGTGGATTTACGATTCATCATCTCCAGGATGTCCAAGGGTACCACATAAAACCCAGCCTAGCTCTGCGAGGCCCCGCGGCCACACCTTCCGTGGCAATCTAACAGGCCTGGCTGAATCACTGGGCACAAGGTCACCGTACTGATACGACAGTTCACCTGGAGCTACGTCATCGCTAAAGGAACAGAGATTACATTTCTAACAGGCACTTGGGTTCGAATGGCGTGGTCAAAAGGACAATGGCCGCGTTTCCCAGATTCGTTTAAGAAGCTCTTAACGCTAAGAGCTTCTTAGAAACGTTCTAACAGCGTTGAGAGCTTCTTAACGAATCTGGAAAACGCGGCCAATGTCTCAGCAGGTGGGAAAAAATAAATCGCGATTTTCCATCCGGCCTGTATTTATGAGTGTTTGAGAGGTAAGATGTGTGTGTCACGTCCCTGACGGTCTTTCGGCGTCTTGGAGAATCTGTGGACAGGAAGGGCTACCAGGGTCCGGTGTAACCTGGAGAACTCCCATGCCCTAAACTGTTGTAAACACACTTTGTCATCTCGGCACTCCCGTTGTCCTTGGATAAACTTACCTTCAGTGTGGCTCGCTCACATCCTCGCACTGTCCACACACACACAAAGAGTCTACAAGCACGCGGTATCTACGCTCCTGAAAAACATGTACCCAGCCACTTTGAATACTGTGGTGGAAGGAAGGAAGGAGGGGTGGGGTGGGGACATGTTTTTTTTATCAGCCACACACCGCGCAGTAAATCAAAAGGATATGGCCTGACAAACAATCCAATACCCAAGGTTAGGAAAACACCCGAGATAATAAATCACTCTTCTGTCATGTTCAATTTTTACTACAGCATTAAGCCTCAATAATACTAACAGGACCTAAATTGTTATAAGGACACTAAACACTGAGCTGCACTCGTCCTCCTACTCAAGTCTCGTGGGAGGACGGCATCTTATTTGTCCCGAAGCTACAAATCTGCACAAACAATCTACATAATGCCCAGCCCGGTGACGGGGAGCACTTAGACATATGTAGTGAGAGTGCTGGAGCCAATCTCCCACCATATCTCCAACAGGTAATGGGCTTCCTTTATTCATTTGCATCGCAAATATGATTTTACAGAAGAACGAAAAGGGAGGGGGGGCAAAGGAAAAAGCGATTTCTTTGGAGGTAGCTGCTTTCCTATCCAAACGTGTACGATAACGGGTACAAACCGCACGAGCTTTGCTTTGTTTTTTTTGTTTTTTAATGGCGCAGACTGAAATGTATGGCTTTTAAACCCTCTCTTTGCTCTGCTCGGGCCCCGCGGGGGGGACGGGGGGACGAGGGGGCGGGGGGACGAGAAGGGTTGAAAAATCGGAGGCTGGGAGCCAGCCTGCTTCTCACCACTCGCCGACGCAGGCATTTATAACCTTAAAAATGACTTCTGGGTACCAGGTATCCAATTATTCCTCGGCCAGGAAGCAGTGCTAAATGGAGCACCGTTGTGATTTACTCGCAACCTCTCCTTTTATTAAAACACTTTGTCTTATTGTTTTATTGATTTACAATCCGTCCTACTTTTTTGGCGTCTGAAAACAATCAAGGCACGGGCGGCAGAATGTTTGGACATTAATCGTTAAAAGACAGTGTTTTATTCCTGGCCTGGGGTTTGCAGCACCAGCTGCTGTGCATTCTGGTAAGAGGCAGTGATTTATGAGCCGGTGGCCATAACGATGAGGCACTCTCATTACCATATCGACAGGCTCCAAGATGGATCATCAGCATTGATTATTTCATGGCCTGTTGATGCACATTTGTTAAACAGGGGAGGAGGGGGGGGGGAGAGAGGGCAGTGGG
>CAEFZP010002604.1:127500-308690 GCA_903064625.1 Mallotus villosus | reverse complement strand
GTGGTAGGGTGGTACATGTGATCAATTTGTTGCTAAGTAGAGGCGTGATGCGCGTCGGGGCTAACAGATAGTGGACATGACGTGTAAGCTGGGCAGTGTGCATAGGGTTGGCTCACGGCTCTCGTTGATTGTGGACTGCGTCTGTTGAGCGGTGTTTGCCGCTGCGCCCCTGGTGACTGTGCATGCGTGGGCGTGTCGCGTGGCGGCGTCATCCTCCCTAGATGACGACTGCCGGTCCTCGTGAAGCGGGAGGCGAGCCTGAGCGCGAGCGCGACCTCGCGTCAGAGAGGGAGGTGGAGAAAGCAAGAGACACGTGGCGCCAGCGGGGCCAGACGCGCTCCCATTGTCTATCTCTCTCTGCTCCCCTCGGCCCTGCCTCTCTCCTTACTATCTCTCTCACCCCTACTACCTTTCAGCGCTCTATCTTATCAGTCTGTCACTTTATCTCTCCTCTCTCTCTCTCTCTCTCTCTCAGCCTTTTAGCATTAAGAGGAGCCTGGAGGTAGATTTTCTAGCACACACAGAGTGGCTGTTAGGGTCATGGAGTGCCCCTGTGTGGCCATCCAGAGTACTGCAGGCGCTCTGCCAGCACTTAACTTCACATACCTCAGACTGGCCTCTCGACAAATAGGCTGTACCATCTTGCTGGATATCAAGTATCTGAAAAAGGCATGGGTCTGATATGCCAACACTGCCACATGCTGTTAACCCTTTACCACACACAAGCTTGTATGGCCAGTCCTGATTCACAAGTCAGTCCCATTCAAAATCCTGTTTTCTCTAACCTGAACCTTAACCCAAAGGTTCTAACTGAACCGTAACCCTGGCACCTAAACCTGACCATGAAAAACCTGACCCCAACCCTTCATGGGTTCAACTGCACCTTCTGGACCAAGAAAATGTCTTCACAAGTTACATTTCCTAGCTTTCTATACTTACAATTATAACAGCCAGCACACACCACACGCGCACACACACACACTGATGATACTGCAGTCTAGCATGTCACATCAGAGCAGGAGAATCAGGGACCAGTGCCAGAGGAGAGGGTAGAGGGTCACAGCGAGATAGGATGGGAGGGGAGAGAGAGCCGCAGACTGATGGAGAGACAGAGAGAGACCGAGAGGAGAGCGCAGAGGAGGTCGCCAACGAGAGGACTGAGAGGACTCACGAGAGATGAGAGGACAGAGAGACAACGATGACGATGAGACGAGTCTCGGCCGCGAGAGATGCAGAGAGACGAGAGAAGCAGAGAGAGAGACTGGGTATCTGCGGAGCTGTGACGAGAGACGAGGTAGTGATAGATGAGATCGAGAAGAGAAGCGATGAGAAGATCGGAGGAGAGGAGAGCAGAGAGAGAGAGATGAGAGACGAGAGCGAGAGATGAGGACTGAGAGAGGCGAGACGGGAGAGGGGAGATGAGAGAGAGAGAGAGAGGAGAGAGAGAAGAGAGAGGAACGAGCAGCTGGGACACAGAGAGGGGGATGGAGGTGAAAATGCAGTCGCAGTCATATCTTAGACCATCTTGCTTCCCTGAGGTGAGCGAGGGGGTGAGAGGCGGAGGAGGGAGGCTTTCTGGGACGAGCGCTGCCTCCCACACTCTCTCTTAAGGAGGCCCAGCTGAGAGGAGCGCCCTGGCATCACGTCCACCCAGCCCACCTTAAGTGGTGGTGGCCGTCGCCATGCTGAAGGTGTGTATTTCCTTGAAGGAAGCTATTTCTATAGTTCTTCAATAATGTATCAATCTTTAGCCAGTCAGATCATTTGGGGGCGAGGGCAATGACTGTCACCTCCCCCGCCATGATCTCCACTTCTCAGGGAAGACGGGTTATCTCTCCAGACTGAGGCTGGCTAAACAGAGGTGGAATTCTTCACATACTGGAAAGCAAATCGATGAATTCTCCATCTACGTGGATTTCAAGAATAGAAAGAAATGACGGAAAGACTGCAAATGATGACAGTGTGAAATAGAGAGATCGGAAGTTGCTGGGTCGTCAACGGGCTAGACAACAAACCACGGTTATATAAATAGACGGATAGAGCCATCCTCAATGAAGAAAAGAAGAGAGACTCTCTCCCTCAAAACGGGAGAGAGAGAGAGAGGAGAGAGAGAGAGAGAAGGAGAGGGGGAGGAGAGGGGGAGAGAGAGAGAGAGAGAGAGAGAGGAGAGAGAGAGAGAGAGAGAGAGAGAGGGGATCTGAACCTGAGCTGTGGGATCCAGAGCGCCCCTCTGGAAGTGTCTATTCTTTCTATTCTAAATGTGTGCGGCCCTATATATAGCAGCTCTGAAATATTCAGCACCCCCCCCCCACCCCCGATCCCCACGCCGAGGGGGCTAGCATGCCGCTGCATCGGAGCACCAGGCCGCGCTTCCAAGAAACGTGTCGCTCGGAGACATCGAGGCCACGGGAACAGGTCGCGCACACGGCGGCGTCCCGACGTTCACAAACACACGGCGCAGGAGCTCAAACGCACATGCTAATAACACAACAACAGAACTGGACACACACACACACACACACACAAAACACCCATCAGCACCCCAGCACCCCGTGTCACCACATCATTAGCTTCGTGTCAATCTGCCCCCTCCTCCCCCCCCACAGCAGAGCTGTCTGCGTCCCCCTCAGCTGGCTGTCCCTGGTGATGTTCTCACCTCAGACAGAAAGCCGCTCTGAACGAGCTTCTGCTAACAGGAGAGGAGATGTGGGAGAGGCGGGGAGGGAGAGCGATGAGTGCCGGAGACACAGAGAGAGGAGGGACGGAGCACAGAGCACAGGAGAGAGTTTGAAGGGAGAAGTTAACTAAATATATACAGTGAGAGAGAATACAGTCTTTGACAGTGATGGGAGATGTGTGGAGAGCAACCAAGACGGCAACAGAACGAGAGAGAATGAGATAAAGTGGGAGAGAGGAGGGGGAACGGGGGGGGGGCATTTGAGAGACAGAAATGGGAAGAGAGAGAGAGAAACAGAGAGCAGCTTTCCTTAGCGACCACCATAAATCTGCTCCAGGTCAGCGGGCGGTGGCAGAGATCAGCCCACGGCTCATCCTTCCTCCAATCTGACAGGGCTGTGTGTGTGTGTGTGTCTGTGTGTGTGTGTGTGTGTGTTTGATAGAGGGGTGGTCCCTTACACTCCCATCCAGTCCCTTTCCTTCTCGCTAAGGATACACCAGATGCCCAGAAAGCTTATTAGGGGTCTCCAGCCCTCCTGTAGCCCACCCCTCCACCCCCTCCACCCCCTCCACCCCCTCCTCCCTCTGGCCCACCGGCCCACCGGCCACACCGACCGTGTTAGAGACAGAAAGCAGAGAAGGAGTCGCCGGAGAGAGCGAGACACCCCCCTCCCTGTTAAAAGCTGCAGAATAAACTTCTAAAGACTCCCTTTAATAAGACTTCAATGACACGGGCGTATGGGAAACGATTCGCCTCACGTCGTATGGGCAGAGGAAAAGAAAAAAACGTTGCACACACACACACACACAAAGGGGACAGACTTGTTGTACGAGGGTGGGGCGGGGGGGGGGACCAATGCCGTAAAAAATAATCTTACTTCCCCAATGTTGGCCTTTCTTTTGGTTTACATGGGAAGCCTTTGAAATTAGGCGGAGCCCTTTCGGGCTAGCATGTTCAGTAGATTAGCCCTGAAGGAGGATGTCGCTTCAGTACGTTTTGATGTTTGCCAAAGCTGTATTCCAACTCCAGTGACGACAGCTTGTTATAATTATGGGTAGGTGTCAGGCTGATAAGTCCTCAAAGAATAAATGACAGTCACCTGGGTTCTGTCAAAGCAAAGGTGACGTGCAACTCCAAGAGTAGTCTGCGTTCTAAGTTCTGGCTCCTGCACACAGTATATCACAGTATAAGTCAAGTCAATACATGTATTTGTATTTTTACACAGATTTCTTTTTCATGTAATTCCACCACTTCGATCAGATATTGAGAGAACGTATTGACAAAAGCACCACCAAGGTAAAACCCAAACAAATAATAATAAAAAAATTATAATAATACTTTTCCCTCCAAAACGAAATGGACTGTTATGTTTCAAAGATCCATAAAACCAAAAAATAACCGCGAGATGCGCGCGTAAAAAACATAAAAAATAATACACAATAGACTAAAAGATTCTCCTTTAAAACTAATATGTAGCCATGGCAACGGACATTGCAACGGGCCCCGGCTTTAGGAGGGGACATTGTGACCTTAAAGGAAGGTATGTAAACACCACTTTATATTCTGCGGCCGGGGGACTGCCTGCGAGAAGGCCTGGGAAAAATGTCTGCGTGCGCTGGGGGGAAGATTTGAAATAAATATCCAGGCCCCTATTGTAGGGCTCCCTGACAAAGAGAGTATCTTAGTAACACCGCACGGTTTACTCAGCTTTGACACCCCCAGCACCCCCCCTCCCCCTACAATAAACACACAGTGCTCTGTGGCGGCCGAGGTTCAGGGCTTGGGAAGGTTAGATTGATGAGTGGTTTCTTTAACTAGCGGATGAAAACTGCCGGCCCGTTGGTGGGTCAGCCCTTCGGGGTCAGTCTCCTTTCTGCTAGACAAAAAAAGGGAGATCGGACGATCGGATCATTTCAGTATGGTGGGCTGGTGAAGTCCTGGAGGATGCTAATTACAACCCCACACACACACACACACACACACACACACACAAACACACACACCTCCCCAACAAAACTGAACCCCTTGTTGGGAGGGGCCTATTTCTGTCGTACAGTCTCAAGATCGGTTCCGTCAAGAGCCGTTATGGTAATACAGGATTCCTACGGCACATGATTTCACTTGCTGCAGCAGAACCTCTTGGAAAAACCAAACAAAGGAATGCCGCCCAATCTTTCTGTTCCTCAGTCCCTGGTGCATTTGGTTGAATCCAGTCAGTGGGGCCCTTTGGGAGCACCATGCTGGAGTGGGGAAGCGGAGGGCCCACATGACAAGGCCAGTCTCTCCCAGATCAGGAAGGCCATGATGGTCACAAAACACTGATGGCACTCATTCACGGGTCCATGATGTCCCCGAGTACGGACGTTACCAAACCCCAAAGGTCTATTTCATGTCATAAAATGCTATTTCCCAACGGTCAGGATGCTTATTGTTAGGTAGCAGCACCGTATGGCTGGCACCCATGATGCAGTACAAATGTGTTTCTGGAGCAAGACCAGGAGCCAGAGAGCTGAACTATAGGATGACATTTAAAAAACTCAGCCATTTCTTCGGCAATGAATTTTAAAAAGTGTTTTCGCATTCATTTAGTTATTTGTCGTCTCAGCAATGACGGAGTGAGAGAGAGAGAGAGGTAGAGGGGTTCTATTCATGGGAAGAGTTAGTGTTGGTAGACATTTTATGCCAGCAAATAAAGCTAGATCATAACACCCGACGTTTGGGTCGTAAGTCACTCCGATCCATCCGCAATTTGGACAATTTGTTAAACTATTAATCACGCGGAAACCCGGAAGCTTCTGAGGAGCTGAACTGCTAACATCCCTCCGTCCCCCCGAAAACAACAACGACATTTCAATCTTGATTCTGGCCGAGTCCTTTACTACCTCGTCAAAACGGTAAAGCAAGCCACATGAAAAACCTGACTCTCACGGTTATCCGTTAAATTCATCAAGCTCTTCATTTCCGCGGTCAAAGGAACTCGCGGTGCCATAACATGGCCACGACCACATAAAACCCCATGAGATTGCGCTCCAAATGCTCTTATTGGACAGAGGGGGCTCATATCACATTATAAAAACGTCCTACGTCGAGCGCTCGCATTCGTCTTGCTGTCAGCCCCTCTGTTGAGTGTGGGGGCTTAAAGGGGTCTTTTTTTCCTGTCGAACTAGACCGCGGCCCTCACCCTTTCTCACACACACACACACACACACACACAGATAATATACCTGAATGTGTAGCTAACATTAAACAGTACTTCCTTTGAGCAAAATTTATGGATGATCAGTAGCAAGAAACAGCCCCTTTTCCAAACCAGAAGAGTACCAAAGCATAAAAGAGTGACAGAGGCCCTGTGTCCCACTTCCTACCGATCGGGGGCCTGCCCTTTATTAAAAGAAATCCAACCGAAACAAATTAGCAAGGGCCGGGGAGCTGGGGATGGATGTAAAAATCAGGCCGTAAACTACAGTACAGACAAATTTTTACGTCCGTTTGCCAGGAGGGGACATAAACCAGAGAGAGGCTTCAAACTGTGCCACAGGATAGAGGCGTATTAAAAGTAAATCTCACGCCCCCCTCACCTCCCCTTTCTTTCGTCCTCTCTCACTTGCTCGCCGCTCTATTGTGCTGTCGTGTTGCTCCACGTTTATGGACTTCCCTGGAACACGGGCCCCGGCCCCTCTTTTTGGGGTCATCAATTAAACAAGGAAGTGCGCTGAGCCTTACAACTCGATTATTAGCCTGTCCTTTTGAAGTTTTATTTTAGAGGGGGGCCCGGGGAGGGGTGTGTGTGTGTATATGTGTGTGTGTGTGTGTGTGTGCGAGGAGGGGGGGGCGGGTGACGGAGGGGTGATGGCGGTGGAGGGGGCGGAGATCAGGCCCTAAATCACTGATGGCCGATGCAGCGGCGTTGAAGCGTTGGCGGGCGTCTGCGCCTTATTGGCCAGGCTTGTCAGGATGTGGCGCTGGCCGTAGACCAGACCTCTCGCGGGGTTAACGAGACAGCCCTGCGGTGGCCGAGGCAGACAGAGGCCAGGGAGCAGGCACCTGCTGCTGGAGGGGCGGAGGACGGCCTCTCGCACGCACGGGAGGGCCCGACGCGCACGCGGCCTGTCTGCGTGGACAGGAAGACACACAGGAAGACACACAGGACCCACACCACCCTCACTCACAGAGACAGTGTCAGCACACAAGGACAGACAGACAGAGCTTTGCAGCTCACCAAACGCACACCTGTGGGAGTTCACAAACACGCAACACATGTCTTTGAGTGTACCGCTGTCTGCTGACCATTTCCATCTGCACTGAGCTACAGCGTTTAACAGTGAACATGTAACAGGATGGCAGGTGAGGCGTTTTGTCCACTGTACCTTTTTGGAGCCAGCAAACCCTTCCGACTCCAGGAAGAAATAAGCGAAGGGCATCAGGACGAAGAGGCAGAGATTGGAGGACAGAGACACCAGGTTCCACAGGCCTGCAACCAATCGGCAATCAGCAATCAATAAGAAGCTCTTTTATCATCAGAGAACTTTTCAAATCCTGCCTAGGTGTTAAATGGATGTGTTTGATTAGAGGATGAGCTCCGTTAATATGGACATCAACAGAGTTCATGCCAGTCTGGTTTTCCAGCCACAAGCAGGAACCTATGGACTCTGGCGCCCCCGTGTGGCTGAATGAGCAGGTGTTCTGTACTGGCACTAGATCTACAGTACAATCGCATTGGGTGTGCTAGCGAGAGAGAATACGTGCTTTCAGATGCAACATATATACAAGACTACTCGTATTTAATCAAGGTGCAAGAAACAAAAAGAAAATAAGTTGTACTATAGGACAAATGATGTGACATACTGACCATGAATGAGCGAGCCATTGAGCCACTGAATGTAGTAGTTTTTGGGGAAGGACAGCAGGATCTCGTTACTAATGATAGAGAAAGGCAGGAGGAAGACGGCACCCCCTGACACGGCCAGGGTGAACGTGCACAGGTAGAGTCTGTGGCAGGAGCCGGACGCAGGTGCACACACACACACACACAGAGACGCACACACACACATACACACACACATACACACACAAACACACACACACAAACACACAGACCATAAGACGGACACAACACAGTGAGACATGGGGAGATAACACCCAAGTAGGCACACACAGACACAGACAGAGCGAGACAGACACAGACAGACCGAGACAGATAGACAGACAGACAGACAGACAGACAGACAGACAGACAGACAGACACAGACAGACAGACAGACAGACAGACAGACAAACACACAGAGACAAACAAACAGAAAAGGCAATGTTAGGGTAAAAGCACTGATTTTAGGTGAAATCACAGTTTTGTTAAACTACTACACATACGATGTGAAGATTTGATTATCAGTGCATTCCAACAAACTAGTTTCCAATGGAGCAACACATACTGGAAAAGCAAATGTTTTAATTCCACCCTGTTATTAATGGTTGGGCATAACTGTCATCTGGGGATTAGTGTAGGATTAGTCCTTAAATCACATTAACAGATTCTTTGTTTGGCATGACAGAATACAAATAATAAGCCGAATCCTCAAGAAGGAATTAAGTTATTTTGCGTCACAGGCCACTTAAATGCTAGTGCTGGGGGTGGCAGATGGATCATTTCACTGCCGATGAGCTCAATGTCAATCACTTCTAGCCACTCCACCCCCTGCCCACCCCCACCCCAGAGCAACAGTCCTACAGCCTATGCATCGGGAGGTTGCCAGGTAATTCAGATGCTGGAGGTTGCCAGATTGGACACAAAGGAGTACACCATCTGTTCTATTCTTTAGTTACTGCTGAATTTTCAAAACATTCATCATTTCACAAAAGAAACAAATTAATTTGAAATGGAACCTATTACTTAATTTGGCTGGGGGTCAAAAAGTACAACTTATTGAATAGGTAGAAAAAGTCGAGAAAAAGTGAACAAAAGGTTACAATGCCCTGTGCTGAGCTATAGGAACCTGGAACAGTTACCGCACACACATTAAAATAAGTGTTTATAAATCAAGCTAGTTGACATCACTTACGATATTCTGTTGACGACAGCATCTTCGTCCTCCTGGTCATCTGAAGAAAATAAAACATTTTGTCACAGGAAATAAAATAGAGCAGAATTGACAGTTACATCCTAGCCAGGACACTTATGGAACTACAAATCACGTATTTTGTAGTTCACGCATCCTTTCACAAAATTAGGCTAGGGGGCTGCATGAAAGTCTTACCAGGGATAGCACACCGTCTCGTGAAAAAGAATCATGACATTTTGCCAATAGAATATGGTTCAGTCAGGAGACTTATTTGACATGATGTTACTGTACACAGACTCATCATCTTGACGGTATGGTTCTGCTTCTCTGCCCGAGAACCCGACTGAGACTTCCGTCTCAAAGTCAGCGGCAGAGAGCTCAGATATCCATCACTCCCCTGACAGACCAGCAGAGCCAGAACCCGAGGGCAGGACCAGGAGCGGTGGGGGAACAAGGGAACGTATGCGCAGAAGTAACGCTCTTCCATAGCGGCAACGTCAGACCATGAGAGTTCCTGGTCTTAAATAGACGTCCCTGTCGACGTTGGTGAGGATCAACATGTGCGTCATGTGGTATTGCCATAGCCAATGGGCCTGCCTGAATCAGCCCCCAACGTGTTTACAGTTGAAAACCCCATAACACACTGGGGGCCCACTCCTTGGTACTGCAGGTAGGGTGTGGCTCATCACACGCTGGTCTGTGAAACTAGTTACACACAGTCCGTGCTAGTGTACACAAACATGAGAGACCTGCCCTAATGTTTGCTGTGACAAAACAAGGCTTGCAGAAAGTAGACTTTTCCTTTATTGCAATTCTTTGGGGTTTTCAGTAAAGTAGGCCAAGTGAGTGAAACACCAACGTACCTGTTTTCCTTTTGTACCTGGTTATGATGCAGTAGGACACTATGTAGAGCACTGCAAATATCAGGAAACAAATCTGAAAAGAAAGACAGGTTCATCACAATGAAACGATCAACACGGGTTACACAGCATTGCTGCGAGCTTCATACCATACCACAGCAAATGGGCTTGAAATCAACCACATAGCAATGCAAACCTTGGAACCTAATATTGTGATGTCTATATCCCCAATGCCCTGACCGTGCAATATACAGTCAGGACATGAGTCATGTAACCTTGGCTGTACATTTGGTTTTTCCATCGGACTGACATGGTGGATTAATGGTACCATCGCCATGCATGTGACCTTGATCAGGTTACACACACCTCTTGCCCTCATTATAGACTGTCGGGCTCCGCTAGCTAACTGCATAGCTTCCATAGGGAGGAATCATTTGTTGAAATGTCAGTCTGTCTCTGTTTTCAATGACACCTTGTCTTGTTTTGAAGGCCTGAGAAAGTACTGTCTTAAATGTATCGTTTCTCAAAATTCAATACATTTCCTCCACTAAAGCATCATCAAGCTACATGTATGCCCCCCCCCGCCCCACACACACACACACACACCCAGATCGAATGTTCCCTGACTTGTCAGTGTTTCAGCAGATATCAACACCTTCTCCATATTACACAACAGTGATGACTCAGCCAGACCCTGGACTGGCAGGATGCCTTCCTGCTAACAGGAATAGGGCCTGTGCTTACACCACGTCAGGAAGGTTCTAGATCATTCTTCTCATATTTCTTTTTTTTTGTACAACAAAAAGGTGACAAATACAGAACTCTTGACTCAGCATAAATAATAGGAATACACAAGAAAGGCCTGAACAGCTAACATAACAGGAGTGAGTGAATGTCTAGTGTTAGGACTACTTGTAAAGACCTCAGCTTTCAATGCAAAAAGCATAGCCTACTGACTTGGCTAGGCCATATTTGAGATGTCTCTAAACACGAAGCAGATCAGCAACTTCTCAAGTCCACAGAGTGGGACAGGTCTCGAGTTGTTGGAGTGAACAAACCAGCACTGGCCCCTAAAGAGACACCAGTCTGGGGATAGATAAGAGAACAGCCGATCATCTGCAGCACGGCCTGGCTTGGCTTATCACTTTCAATTTCACAACCGTCAATTGCATATCTGCCTCACGCCTGAAGCAGCTTTGAAGGGCCGTGTTTTGGGTGTCAACACACTCAGGTTTACGTAAGAGAAGATTGATAAGTGACATGGCTAGCTAACTAGTCAGTTATTTGCAGTGCTTTGACCAACCTTTACTTACACGAAACAGTACTGGCTTTGGAGTGCTGGTGTTGGGTTACCGACACCTAGTCTACACCCTGTGTCGTTTGTATGAGAAGAGTCTCCATGGCCGGACTTAGCAAAGGGCAGACTCGTTTTAAGTGAGTGCAGGGCAGGCACCCCTGCAAGCATTTGACACCTTGATGATATCTGAACTGTCACAATGCAGGGTGACAGTATTAATGGATGTCCTCCAAGAGAGATTCTTCACTCATTTTACAGAACATATTGCATAACTTACGACTTGTTTACAGATACAATAGCACGTGTTTAATCTAGTGAACCTGAAACCCTCTGCCTTAACGCAAACAAATAAGTCAAATGTGACATGAATAACGTGAAACTAAGTTGGCATGACGTACACTGAAAGAGGATGGTCAAAGCTGAAGATACTCACTGTAGAGGATGGGGTCGTTTTTGTTGAGAACTTAGAACTAACAAATGAAAACATGTCAAACTAATTCAGAACGGGATCCCAATGTAAAGTAATTGAACATGTAAAAGACGCAAACCACAAGATAATGCCAGTGCAAAAAGTAATCAAGCTAATATAACGACACGGATGTGGATTTGATTCGTAAAGCAATGGGATCGTGTTTCGGGATAGGAAGAATGTGCGATGTGATACTGTGCCGGACTATCTAATTGAGATGCATTTGATAGCTGGTCCTGGTCTTCTACACTATTATTGACGATGTAACTAAACTAGTGGTGCTAAGTAAGTAGCTATACGTTTACGAATGTATAAGCCAACAAGCGAATGGATTGGCAACTTAAATAATGCAAATGCATGCAGACTGCTTCATTTATGTAAAATAACTATTTTGCATTTTATCTAGCTAGCGAGCTACATTCTGATCATGCTAATCTAAGTATTGCTAAAAAGCTAAGTAGCTAGCTACGGACTGGCTAGCGTTAACTTAACGATTCACCTGTGAGAAAGCCATCCGATTTGACTTTTTGAGGACACACAAGCAGCTGCAAGCAAATAAATTGACTTACGATGTATTCTCTAACTTGGCTGTGAAAATTCTGTTCTCTGATACTAACATCGTCTTCTTCCATTCTTCATATTGCAAATGCAAAAACTATTGCCAATCTACAGCTTCGCCAGCTAACAACCGTGGCGTGACCGCTCAAAAAGCTCAGCACTGACAGGTCTTTCCCCCTCTAACGACACGCCCCAAAACAAAATACATCATCATCATGCGACATTGCTGCCCCGGAAAAACATCGCATATATTTTGGGGTCATCTATCAACAACAAATGAGAAATGGCAGCCCGCATGGATATGCATGTGTGCAGGAGCTAATTCTGAACAATCTAGACAAACTACACAATTTAACTATATATTGTATCTAAATATTCAGTAGTTTTGTTTAAATGTTATTTTGATAGTTTAGGTTTCAAATACCAAGACATCTTAGACACCAAGAGAAGCATTTAGTCAACCAGTCACGTAATCAATAACTTGCTAAAAACAGATCATATATTGTAATTGCATATTTGTTTTGCAAAGATGAAACCTAAAGGGAAATTGAAGAAAAGGGGAAAGAAAGACACAGGTAAATTAGTGAAGTACATGGAATTAGTCGACAAATTTGTTAAAAGTAAAAGTGGCGGATGTGATGACACTGAAGATACTCGTGGGGTGAGGTTTGTGAAGAAGACAAGTCGAAAAGAACTGCGCAAAGAAAAGCGAAAGTTGAAAAAGACAAAGATTAAAAATCACTATGAAGGCTACAAGCACCTGAAATCGGACAATGTAGACATCTCAAACCCATCTAACAAACCACAGCCAAAGAAGAAGGCAACAGAGAAAGCAACAAAAGAATCTCTGGCTCAGAAACCCAAGCCTGCTCAGGTTGAAGACACAGTAAAGAAGCAAGACCCTGCTAAAACGAAACCTCAGCGTAACCCAGACTCCAAGAAAGGAAAAAAGAAGAATAAGCTACAAGAATCTAGAAAAAAGGCTCTTTTGGAAGCAAATGTAGTTGAGGACAGAGAAATTAAAAAGTTAGAAAAATTTCTTGGCTTAAACAAGAGGAAAAACAAAAAGAGTCTGCCCCAGTCGTTCGCAGATGATGGTCTTGATTACATCCTAGGTGTGCTGGATGCAGGGTCGTCAGCAACTGGGATGTATGACAGCGATGACGACATGGACAAGGCCAAAGACAACTTTGAGAAGCTGAATGGCAGCGACTCTGAAATGTCTGGTGAGGAAAAAGACCAGGGAGGTGATTCTGACAGTGAAAACAGTGAACAAGAAAGTGACGAGGACCTGGATATCATTGATGAGGAGCCTGAGGATGAACAAGAAGATGAAGTAGAGGAGGAAGAGGAAGAAGAAGATGGTAAGATGGAGGTGGAGGATGATGGAATGCACGAGAATTCTGGCTCAGATGCTGAGGAGGAAGGAGAGGAGGAAGGGCAATCAGGCAGTGAAGTGAAAGCACCAGGACCAAAAGACGAAAATGTAAGTTGACATGGACAATTATGTTTGCAGGTTGCAATGGATGACATTGTCTAGTCCTAGTCTAAAACTAAGTATTCACACTATCACAACCCTTGTTTCCCCCCTGAAATTCGTAGACTGCCCCTCTGGCAGGGAAATATGTGCCACCTCACCTGAGAGACTCTGGAGATGAAAAGCGTAAAATTGAACTTCAGAGACTAAAGAGGAATGTTAAAGGACTGGTGAACAGGTATTGGCTTTATCTCATATCATGTATCTCAAAATCAAATGTCAAATCTTTTCCGATTGATGTATTTGTAGCTCTAATGATTCCGCCGTTAACCGGACTTCCTCTCCGTGGCTGCCAGGCTCAGCGAAGCCAACATGGCGTCCATTTGCAGCCAGCTGGAGGAGCTGTACATGAGCTCCAGCAGGAAGGACATGAACGACACCTTGGCAGAGGTGCTTCTGGCAGCCTGCGCGAGCCCAGCCCTGCTCCCGGACCGGCTCATCATGGAGCACGTCCTGCTCGTCAGTGTCCTGCATCACACCGTGGGACTGGAGGTAGGTGCTCGTCACGTGACTCTCCAAACGGCCTCGGATCTGAAAGAGATTCCTTTGAGAGTAGGTCACAGACAGGACTCTCACACGGGTTTGTTTGGAACAGATGTGTGCAAGCTCATGCTTTCGTGGTGACCTGTAGTTCAACCCACTTACTGTCTGCTCCTTTGATAAGAGTACAGACCAGAGAAAAGGGGCTTTGTATCAACAGGTGTGTCTGTATGTGTGTGTGTGTGTAACCATTAACCTGGGAATCCTCATTAGCCCCTGATTTGATTAGGGCCTATTTGTTTTAGGCCTACGTGATATGTGTGTTTTCCCACCAAAGTCCTTTGTAAGCTAATAGCCTCTTTGATTCATGAGAAAGTGACATTTCACACCTCCGCATGCTTGACTTGGATGTTAATCTAACTCTGTTCCATGTTGACTTTACCTTGTGTAAATGACCACACACAGATACATATAATTGACTATCAACACAAAAGACTTTCTACTGTGTTTTTGCTAATTAGAATGTACTAGTATTCTGTATTTTCCAATGAATGAGCTGACCGGTGATATTTGCTATGACTGTTTTCCAGATTGGAGCTAATTTTCTGGAAAAGGTAGTGAGGAAGTTTGACGAAATGTACAAGACCCCAACCGAGGGCAAGGAGTCTGCCAACCTGGTTGCCATCGTGGCACACCTCTACAACTTCCAGGTGGTCCACGCCATGCTCATCTTCGACGTCCTCAAGCTGCTGGGGGAGTCCTTCACGGAGAAGGACATCGAGCTGATGCTGTTTGTGCTGAGGAACGTGGGGTTTTCCCTGCGCAAGGATGACGCCACGGCTCTCAAGGAGCTCATCACCGAGGCCCAACGCAAGGCCAGTGACGTGGGGACAAAGTTCCAGGATCAAACCAGGGTGGGGTACCATTCTCTCTTCGCCATGATCATTCACACCATGTCAATGTTGTTGTTGTTGTTATCCCATATCTAGGTCAAAACTCTTCACAATTAGATGAAATAAATCCTTGATTTACTTGTCTAGCTGTCTCGTGACTTTCTCCTCAGGTGCGTTTCATGTTGGAGACCATGCTGGCCCTGAAGAACAACAACATGCGGAAGATTCCAGGCTATGACCCAGAGCCTGTAGAGAGACTAAGGAAGCTGCAGAAGACTCTGGTATGTGATTGTCCTCCAAGCTGCCAATCAATGAGTCAAGTCTAGTATTGCCGGTGCCATGTAGTGGAAAAGCTGTTATATCTGAATAGAAAGACATTTTTCTTCCAGTGACTTGGCTTGGGTCCTCATACTGTAACTTGTAGATATTCCACCAGGGGGCGCTACAGTTCTTGCAACTAAAGTTAGAGCTATTTGAAACGTCCATCAAACTTGCAACGTATCTCTGCGTCTCGGCAAATTAATTTATAAAAAAATGACCCATTGTTCAAAGTAGATCCTCTTTATGACCGGTGGGGGTTCACCTGTCAAAAGTTCTCAATGTTTAGACCGTTTCCTGTTGACTAATAATTCCTGGTGAACGTTCCCACCCAGATCCACCAGAGCGCGGGGGGCACTGACGTGAAGCTGAGGGTCTCCCTGGAGAACCTCCTGGCAGCAGACCAGGTTGGCCGCTGGTGGATCGTGGGCTCGTGCTGGACTGGAGCCCCCATGATAGGGGGCCGGGACAGCCAGGACCCCAAACAGCCCACTGCAGAGGGAAAGGTACAATACATGAAACCCTACTTGAAATATATTTGACAATCATTTGAATCTACTTGCATGCTTTCTCTACATCTGAGATTTGAGGATTTCTTACTTGGCCTAAACTTGTGTGGAATGTTTCTGCTCTCGCGACGGACATAGATTAACCTTTTTAGGGGTTCTGGTCTTGCCTCCCCAGTTCAGCGCCAAGGTTTTGGATCAAGCCCGCAAACAGAGAATGAACACCGAGATCAGGAGGAACATCTTTCTGTGTGGTCATGACCAGCGAGGACTACATGGATGCCTTTGAGAAACTGTTGAGGTGTGTGCCGTAATCCTACGTTATAGACGAGTCATTTCTCCAATCCCTGTCAAGCAATCAAATCCCTTTTCAACTGCCGTTTGTTAAGCACACTCTGCTTTACTAGCTTATCTTTAGCTCACTTTCAGTTGTGTATATATGTGTGTTTTATGAAGTATAATATGGCCGTTCATGTATTTTAAATAAATGTGGTGTTATTGTGTTGTTCTCTGTATGCAGGATGGGTCTGAAGGGTCAGCAGGAGAGAGAGATAGTCCACGTGCTGATGGACTGCTGTCTGCAGGAGAAGACCTTCAATGCCTTCTACGTTGTGCTGGGGGAGAAGTTCTGCACACACGACAGACGGTTCCAGGTAGGCACCACAAATACAGTGTGAATTCAGGCCAGCTCAACTGCTGGGATAAAGAGTCTTGTGTCAAGAGTGAGGTGCAGTTGGGTCAATTCCAAATCCATCAACATTTTTTATTGTTGTATTTATAATAATATAAATAATATAATATTGTTAATCTATAATACTATTATAACATAGATTTTTTATACTAATCCATTATACAAGATTCCAGTTCCCATTGCTTTAGTTATTAATAATTAAATAATATTAATACAAAATATATTTTGAAAAGGTTTAATATGGGGAATAATATTATACATACATACATATACAAAAAATTAAAATACAATTTGATTTGTATAATCTGCATTCCATGTCACCTGGCTATGACCCATCATTCACCTCAGCAGTGTGGGAACCAGGAGGAGACTAGCACCTCTCCTCAGATAGTGTTTGTCCTAAGCCGTGAAACCAAACAATGGTGGCAGGTGACATCTCATTTCCTCCTTCTCAACTTCCCAGTAGGTCACAGGCCTGGTATCTGACACTGATAACCATTGTCCATCTAAGAGCTTTGACCACAGCTCAAGGGGACGTTGGTTTTTCACAAGCTAATTGGACTGTGATGATTCTGATTCGTTGAAGGTCACTTGTTCTAAAAACAAAGCCAAAACATATTTATTTATATATAAATTCAAATTTTAAGAAGGACTATCTCAACAGAATGTTGTTGATTGCACCTTGTGATTTTTGGGGGGAATAGTTTAGAAAAGATATAATTAACTGGTCTTTTGGATAAATCAGTCGTATTTATAACAAAGTGTCTATTGTTTGCTAATCAGAGTGTCTTCTCTGATCTTCTGTAAACGTTCTCCCCCCAGATGACCTTCCAGTTCAGCCTCTGGGACAAGTTCAAAGACCTCGACAGCCTACACAGCAGCACATTCAGCAACCTGGTTCAGATGGTCACACACTTCCTGCAGAAGAAATGCCTCTCCCTCTCCATACTCAAGGTGCACTTCTCTGATTGAATGAAGTGAATTAATTGTTTAACCAGAGCCCACCCGTATTATAGGAATGATGATGATAATTGTGCTATTGGACGAGTACACGGTTTGTATATAAAGTGACTCACAGTTATCGCATACATTTTCACGAAGGGTGGCACCAGGCAAAACGTAACCCCTTACATTAGCATTGTATGTACCAGGCTCGACCAACTGACCGTCTTATTCCTTCCCTGAAGGTGATAGAATTTGGGGAGCTGGACAAACCAAAGGTCCGCTTCTTGCGTCAGGTGCTGACTAAACTCCTCAAAGAAACCGAGCCGGAAGTTCTCGAGAGCATATTTGGACGGTGAGTGTCACGCATCAATACGTCTAGCTAAGCTTATGAAACGAAGAATCGTTTTGGCCGAACAATGTTTCAGTCCAATAGAAAAGGAGTATCTCACTCCTTTGTGAAAATACAACCTGTAAAAAAACCCACACACCTCAGAAGGAGGACCACCAGGCAGAGGTCTGGTTATCAATGTCCCTCATTGTTTTCCGTCCACCAGGATTTCGGGAATTCCCAAGCTTGGAATGCTGAGGGAGGGCTTGAAGCTTTTCATCAGCCACTTCCTCCTGAAGAACGCCCCGTCACAGAGCCCAGCTGAACAAGCAGCGCTGCTGTCCGAGAGAGCCCGGGTCGCCACCAAGGCCATGGAGGCCAAAGAGGCCAAACTCAAACTGTAAAACACACACACGGGGAGCTCCACGGGAACAAATGAGGCCTGTAAGGAGGAAACTACAAAGAACTAGAGGGCTCGAGGACATGAATACATTGCAAGAGGTGTGGACTGAATGAGATAACATTGACACTGGATACAATTCTGTACTGCAATCGATTAGTACGGTAATTGTTATGTATTCATGTTAATGCATGTTCATCTGAAAGTTGAGTTGAACTCTGTTTTATCATTTGCCAGTGGTAGTAGAATTCTATTAATACCTTTTTGAAAAAATGTATTGTGATTTTGGAAATGGCATTTATAAACTTCCGCCATCCTTTTAATAGTCAGTTGTTCATTTTTTGATGAAAATAATATTGAAGCTATTCCCCTAAAGTTGCAGGCAATAGCAGTTGCACATTTGGTGACACATTGGACACAGTCCTTTAGGGGGCAGTGTCTGGCAGCAGTTTTTGTAATGCACATTCTCACAATAAACTGAATGATTTTCAAACCTTACAAAATCTATATCCCTTTTTCTGTTAAGTGACTAAAAACCAATTACCAATCCCTCTTGAAATACTATACCTACTAACCTATCTGGACTAATGGTATAATGTTTCTTTTTAGTGTCAAGCAACAGATTATGCCAACACATCATCAACATATCCTTCTATCCCTTCACAATGTTAGCACAACAGAGTGAGCGCTCCACTGTTTTGTTTCCAGGCTATTCTTGTGGTTCCCTGGCCCGGTGGCACCCTTGTCCAACCACATGCACTACATAGCAGAGTCACTCTGTTACATTTGATGCCTGCTACTAATAATTAGCGCTATTAGCTATTAGCATGGCCTGCTGAAGACCATACTGAAGGATGGTGTGGCCGGAGGGCAAGACACGGTCACTGAGGTCATTGGAAGGAAACTACACTCTTCCATCCATCGTTTTGCTCATGGATTAGGAAATGTATCACAGGGATGCAAGTTTAGTTCCCCCCACCCCTACCTACCCTAAATGCACATGCCTCCTTATCCAGATGATCATTTTCACATTATGGGAGCCTAAGTCCCAACATTCTGCAGCCTTAACAAGACAGATGACTTTACTCTACAGCTAAGAATCCAAAACAGCAATGATCCTCAGAGACTGTCTGTGTAGCTAAACACATAGACAAACATAGACAAACTGTAGAATACCCAAATGCTATTCAAAGGGGTAACTTATTTGACCATTTCACTGGTTTTCCACACCACCCCATCATCCCATTCAATCTTTATTAAGTAGGTACTGTAACTGTTTGTGCTGTTGAATTTATAAGAAAAGGCTGGCAAAATCTGAGATGAAGATAGTGGCTCTCCAGAGCCACAGTATACACAGGCTGTATGCAGGTGCAACACAGTACTAACCCAGGTAGGTGTGTGATGAACCAACAATGACCCTGTAATGGTGTACTAAATGTGTGGCATTTGAACTGATTGCATAAATGACAACTGACTGTGCAAGAGGTATTGGATCACAGGATTTAACGTCAATGAGTTCTCCTACTGGGATTTTTATTTTGTTTAGCTGAAAAAGCAGGTTTGTCTCTTTGTGTCCTCATCGTTGAGTAACTTGTCATTCGATCAGAAGCAACATGATATGTTGTGCAGCAGGAAAACAGACTACTTTGAATTTCTATTTTTCTGTGTAATATAGGGTTTTGTTACAACAACATTTTAAAACATTTTTTCGAATGGCTTTGAAGTTGTTAATAGTCCTACATTTATTTTTGACCAGACGATTTAATGGCCTAAACTGCAACAAATATGACTGATTCAAGCAGATGTGGAAAACATTTGATTGCTATAACCTACTAAGAAAGTAGGTTGTATTGTAGGGATACCTAATAGTTACATTGAAATTGGATGTTTTCAATCCGGTGAAAATAATGTTTGTATCTAAGACAGGCGCGGTGATTAACGACCTGATCTAGAAGTTTATTAATACGAGCCCATTGAGTCTGGTGTGAAATGTTTCAGCGTCTGACTCGGACTTGTGTTTGCCCTCGCTGCACGTTTGCACAGATTCGACAGAGCTATTAACAACAATTCCCATGGTCTGACCTGTCAGACGGGTGGGGACAACACGGTCTTCAATGCATTCAAGTCACTCACAGCTTATAACACACTATAAATAAACAACCACGCTAAATCAGCATTGTATGGTAGCCCCATGAATGGAGGAGGCATGTAGAATAGGCAACACTTGATTTAATTCACGACCGCAAACAGTGTTAAAAACACAAAGCAATTGCATTTAATATAAAACGAATTTATTTAATAGTCTGCAACGACATAGACGCTAAACAATAATTTAGCATGCATTGTAACCCTTTTTATAAATATACAAAAATAAACACGTAACATTTCTGCACTTAAATGGTTTGACACAATTACAGTTACACCAAACACCAAATAAACAAATATTTTAATGCAGTGGCAAAATACCAAATAGTCTGCCGGGTCGGAATTTTCTATTGGCCATCATATGAATGGAAAATAATTTAAAAAATCCCACAGAGGACAACACAATATTGGAGTAGGCCTATCCTGAGCCGAATGGTTGGAACATAGAATTTGCACATAATACATGCAACGTTACAGACAGCGGGGTATTCAATAACACTAAACCTAAATCTGCTCCTTGTATTGCTTGTTTGGGCCATTCATTCTGCAATCTGCACAGTTAGCACATGGCTCAAATCCCTGAATATCGGTCAGGCATCGCCCAGTCAGTATTTTTTTACACATTATGCTCATTATTCCAGGTAGATGATTGCCGTGCTTGATGTCTTATCTTTACATGCAGCTGCAGATTTGTGAAACTTCCCAGTCACTTTTTAAAGGAGCTGCAATAATGGCAGGTGCCCAATGCCTTTAAGCCGTCTCAAGGTTGAGGACTTATATCACTGGTGTGGTTTCGTTCATCTTCTGACGAACAATCTGACGAGTTGTAGAAGTTGTCACCTTCGTCGTCATCGCTGTCCCTAAAGTCTCGTATTCTACCACCTTTGACAGTTTCTGTTTTATGATAATCCGTTTGTTCTAGTCCGTCAGATTTCTCCTGACCATTTTTCGTGCTTTTCTGTTTCTCGGCTTCTTGCGCCGCTTGCTCTTTGGCCTTCTTACTCCGCTTCCATTTCATCCGTCTGTTCTGGAACCAAATTTTCACCTGAAAATAAAAACATGTTCTAAGGAAATAGCAGGTAAAAGCACTTGTTATACAGCTAATGCGTAGCCTTCTGTCTTGCTTAATGGGCATCCAGTGACACTGACCTAGTGGCATACTGTGATGATCATTGATCAATTGTTTGCTAATACAATAGTCTGAATATAGGCTAGATTTAAGCATTCTTACCTGTGTCTCTGTCAACATCAAGGATGTTGCCACCTCAAAGCGCTTCGGTCGCGACAGATACTTATTCAATTTGAATTGGTGCTCCAGTTCTAACAGCTGCTGGCTTGTGAATGCAGTTCTTGGTCTTCTACACTTTCCAAGTAAGTTGGACTGTGCCTGAGCTGAAAAACAAATCAGAACAAATGTTGGCTGAAACAGCAGTTTTGTCTGCTATGGAAAGATTATAGAAGGTTGACAGTACTGAAAAAGCCTGTAAAACATGCCAAATATCAACATGCCTACACTTGATTTGGCTTAGCCAAACTATCTAATGTTGTCTACATTTAACATTACATTCAGAACAGCTAGGCTGCAAGCGTTTTATTGGAGGTACAAATATTTTTGTCAATGAATAGAGATTTAAAGACATGACATCCGAACACTATGCTTGTTGAGTTTAATTGCCATCAACGAAACCCCTACAACGTATTTTTGAATAAATGTAACGGGCTAAGCTATTTGCCACCTCATTTTGAACGAATCTGTTAAAACGAACAGAAACAAAAAGGCAGTATCTGGTGAGCAAATAGTGTGTCGGCTGTGGGTTTCGCACTCTTCCGTCAGTTTCCCACTGTCCATTATCTGTTCATTTTAGTTCCCCTAAGAAAAACTATCGCTCTACTTCTCATTTTGGCTAGTCTGAAACATCTTTTTGTCTACCAAATGGCTGAAAGTCGGAACAATACATTATGCACCAAAATCATCGGTGCACGAAAAAAACACACACAAAACCCCAACCCAAACGTAATTGTAGCCCTTCTCACAAGTTTAAGATTATTTACTCACAATTAAAATCGGGCATTTTCGGAAGCATCATGCCTGCAGTGGAAACCCGCAACCAGTGGTCCAGCTGAAACGTCCCCGCCGTAAATTTGAGGGAATCAGGGTGATGGTGATGGGATCCATGTGGGTAGGAGTAGGACAAGGCAGGGTGCTGACCAAGGGCGGCCGCCGAGTAGGTGTACATGGGGTGGCCGTATAGAGCCTGTGGGGAGATCCCCGCGCTGCTCTGAGGATGTAATCCAACCATGCTATGTGGACTGTTTAAGAAGCCCGGTTTAGGGATAAAGCCACAAGAGGAAATCCTCGGTGGAGACGGCGTCTCTGTGCGTAAAGAGTCGGTACTGGCGTTTAGTTCGGAAGCTGGTACACTTCCGGACGATGATATGGAAGAAGACGATAAAGAAGTCACAAGAGCAAGAGGAGATGTTTGTACTTTAGGTGGATCAACAGCTAGAAGCGCGTCAATGCGAAAGTTTTTAGATTTCTCCATTTGGCCCTATATATGTCCTCGTCGTTTTCAGACGTTTATCAGCCGCGTACAGACGATGTCGAAGTGATCCTGTTCCACCGCTCAAAGTTATGATCTAGGTAGAAGTGTGAGTGGTGAAAGTCAGTGTGACACTTAATTCCTATTCGATAGGCGATTGGTCCCACCCGGTTGGCAGGGGGTTGTCCCATTGGTGAGTGCAGGTCGTGTTTATAGCGCATTTCGTTGGCGCAATAAAAAAATGACCCGTCCCCTGTTCAGTCGATAATAATACGGTCCTGTTTTAGAAAACATTTTGTAGAGCGGGTATATAGTCACACGTCAACAATGTACATTATGCATGACTGTCAAATAGAAACGTGTAGCAGTTAAATAAACGTATTAATAATAAAATCAAACGTTTCATTGGAACAATAGCCTCAAATACAATATTTTTTAAATAACTTTGGTCAAATATGAACCATAACAGGTCAAAGGGATCAGCCTGCTAGCTTTTAAGACTAGTTAAGAAATGGTAATGGTTGAATGACACTATAGGTTCAACCTATGCTTAATGAAACAAACTTCACTTAATATTTAAAATGTTTAGTTTTTATAGCTTAAGTCGCATATAGGCCTACAAATGGCTTGCTTGAAACAGCGCAAATAAAAAATGCAAAAGTCGCAAGCGCGCACATGGCACAAAAGTTGCATTTGCAATGAATTCATGTTGCACAATTTATCACATAAAAGCATGGTTTGTTACTTTCAATAGACCCTGTGGGAGATCATCGAATACAAAATGAATCCTTTGGGCTTATAGTTCCTTCCGTACAAAAATTATGTCACAAATGAATAACTCTATGCATGACCTCTCCATGCGTCTGTGAGGCCAGCTGGGAAATTTAACTAAGAGCCGCCTTATGCCACTTCCCAAACCCAGAATAAGTATTTTAGTTTATTGCTTGCATGCCACACACTAAAATTAGCTATATGTGCATAAGCTTGCATATAGCTGTGCATGTCTTTCATGAAAACATCAGAATGCACTCTTTTGCAAAAGGAAACAAGATTTTGTGAAATTAAATAAACATTTTGGTAGAGGGCATAATGTGTTGCCTATGTAGCCAAAAAAAGGCCGTATAATTTCAATGCAAAAAGGTTGAAAGACTATCGTGATTTTTTTTCAGACAATTTAAAAACATGCTAAACATAACATGAAATCGATGATGAGGCCGTTCAGTCAATAACACCAAGGTTATTTGACGTTTTCCACAAACTTGTAACACGAATAATTATTGAAAATGTAGCCTTAATATACATTTTAAATGTATATCTCCCATGAAACATTGTCATTCCAAATTCAATCTAATCATGATATCCTCTAAACAAAATATTTCTATAGGTGAATTGAATGGGCAAAATTATACTGAGGTTGTATAGCCTAAAAACAGTTTTTCATGATAGGCCTATTTTTCTCATGCATATTTGTCATTATTGTAAGCAGTAATAAACATATTAGACCAGAGAAAACAATTACAAAGTATGGACTGATAAGAGCATTAATGCAATTGTATTCAGCTACACCTGCATGTTCTATAGGCCTGTCTAGGCCTGTCTCGACACAATTTCGTTTTGAGACAGAACATACTCCAAGGTTTGTGTGTAGAGCATGCTTCTGCAACATTTTGTAGTAAGGTGTTAATTTTAATGAAAAAAAGGCTGTATTTTCTGTTTTCGTCAAAAGTTGAACACATAATTGGTATTATTGTGACACAGTTCACATCATGTGTACATATATTAGATGGGATGGAGAGAGAGAGGTGTGTTACTTATACGTAGCCCATATATGTTTTGTGGAACTCTGGGGTTGGCTGTCCTTCGGTCTAATAAGCCACTTAAAGTTAATGGAGGAAGAGGTCAAAACGAGAATTATTGACACCCTGTTGCCCTTAACCTGTCTCCCAATAAAGCTGATTAGTTTTTGTCAATTCATCAGCTAACCGCTCTCATGGGACAGGCTCCGACGTTTATTTGCTCGGGGGAAATCAACAAGTCACGAGTAGTCCCAAGTAAAGGATCACCATTTAATTGGGAACCTTGATGATATCATGACCGATTATGATAGCTCAGCTAGAGATTGATGTGTGGCATGAGAACGTAATGGGAGGCACGTGCACCAAAGAACTTAACCTGCAGCTAAACCTGCAGCGAAGTTTGATATTTCATGTCTTTAGCTAAATGTAAGGTCTTCGTCATTAATTTTGTTATTTTGTTAATTAGGACATTGATTAAATAGGATATTTTGACAGACCATATGAGCTAAATCCTGCTTTATCAAAACGCAATATTCTTACGTCACTTAGCCTATATCTTATGCCTCTGGTCACGCATGCCACACGATCTGTGCTTTGTCCCCTCTGCATGGTTTAATTTCATTAAGGGGCCACATGAATACTTCTATTAAAGCACCAGTGAAATATGAAGCCATTTAGTATTGGCCTGAACCAATCACCAAGATTTATGGCCCCTTTTCATCACATCAAGAGGGGAGAAAATTAATAAGGGACCCTGAGATGGAAACGGCCCCTAAAACCCCAGTCTTTCCTGAAAGCTGTTAATTTGCGCCGTAATTACTTTCACAATTAACTAAAATACAAATCAAAGTGACAAATCGAGATAGTTTATATATTAATTACCTTCTGTAAATGTGTTCATTATGAAAAGACAATTTAAGGGGACCTGCACTGTCTCTTTTATTGCAATAAATACATTCAATTAAATTGGCACAAATGGCTTCTGCCATGAAACGTATATGACTGCTTTTAAACACATTTGCGGCTCATAATCATTTCATCAATTTAATTTGTTGAGCAAGCCATCCCTGAGAGCATTTCTCTCGGTAAAAAAGACCTTGCACGATAGACTCTATTACTAGATATCATTAGTGGGAAGATCAGGGTCCTCCAAGACCTAATTGCATATGAAGACTGCGGGGACTGAATAGACCTAATTTCTCTGATACACATCATGCCTATAAAAGTCCTTCAGTAAAATTCAATATTGCTGTCTTTTTTGTAGGACTAATGTGCCATCCATTTTGTTTGGCTGGAGAGTATTGATTATTACTCCTGACTGTCCTTCAGGTTGCTTCGGCCAATATATGCAGGTTAATGCAGGGTATAGCCTGCACGTTGAATACGTCAATAATACAGTATAATTTAAATATAAATAAATGAACTATTATGGATAATATTGATTAATCTGTACAATTATTAATTCTACTACTAATAATAATAACAATATTTATTGGTTTAATAACAACGTTTTGGACATGTACGAGTTCCAACAATAAGTGAGGTCAAACATAAATCACCAATGAGCCATTTGTTAAGTAACATGTCACTCATTTGCAGTGACCAATGGTCTGATGTTCAGACTTCATACTGTGTCTAAATGAGAACAAGTGCCCTCAAATCTCTTCATCCATTAGCAAAGGGTAGCCTACATTCCTTCAAGATAATCCTTCTTCCCGAATCCTGTTCCTTCTTATTTTCTGCCAATCCCTACCCATTTTGTATTAAGGGAAATGTGTTGTGACATACCACAGACAGTAAATTATACAGATTTACTTTAAAAAGGGACAGGTTGAAAGATTAGATGTAAAAACACCACCCAGTACCTCCACTTTAACATAGAGCCTTCACATACATTGCCCTGTTGCAAATTAAACTTTCACTTGAGTCTGATTTTAGTGTTGCAGATGTACATCTAAACACTGGAAACTACTATTTGAAAACAACATTTAAAGGTCAAATGGGTTGATTTGACGTTTCCTGGTTGATCTAACAGCAGCTATTGTTGTTGTTTGAGGTTGATCACATTAGTTATAAGAAGTGTGACTTGATATAAAATACCTCAACAACACAAACAACCAACAAAATATGGCATGGGATACATATCTGATTCTTCTACCTATAGCATGTGCCTTTGGTGGCTTTTTATTAATATGTCTAATTTCATAAGACAACACCAATGCTTAGCTTTGCCTAATTGGTTGGGATATTGACTTTGTCAGAGTAATTGAAAAACAGGCTCATTATCTATTTCAACTGAAACTCGAATACATGTATCATTGTACATTCGAGTAGCCTTAGAACTGTAGCCTACATCAGTCCAAGGTGTTTGGGTGAACATCTCACAGAGGAATGAGATATGTTTCCTGTAAGGTCCAAGCAAGAGTGGTAATCACATAGAAATATATGTAGGCAGAGAACACAGCTACGTACAAACAAATATTAAACTACATAATTGAATTTAAAAAGTAATCTGTGATGAACAATGAGGAGTTTTGAACCGAGCGCTGATCTCACTGGGAGGACCTATGTCACGCTGAAGTTTGTTGACATTACAGGTAACCAATCAGATGTCTGAGATCTACGAAGGCGGAAGTTGCTTTCTGATCGCAGTGTTGCTACGCTCAGTTTCTTTCTGGAAAGGAGTGAAAGGCAAGCCATTTTATTTTCAAACTAAAGTAATAAATACTAACAATTTCTGCGCTTAATTTCGTTTATGAAAGGTAAAAAGTTCAATCTTATCATTTGTGAGTCCAACGTGTTTATTGTGTCACAATAAAGTTGTCAGAGCAGCGTAGACGGAGCCGACTTGCTTTGAAGTTAGCGAGCTAGCAAGCTTTTTCTAGCCAGTTGTCTAGCTTAGCTCAACTAGCTAGAACATAAATGTCAACAAGTCATCTGACTGCATCTATGGATGAATAATGATGAGAGGTTATTTTCACACCTCTGACATGATAGAGTTTGTCACCTCTTAACATAATCATTGTCCAAAGCAATATGCTGAGATTGACAGCTGCTGAGTCATTAGCTACCTAGCTGTTCTGGCTAGCGAGCAGTTAGCTGACCACCTAGCGACCTAGCTAGCCTAGCTATCACCGACATTTGAATAACAGTCATTGAACGAACATTGCTATCAACATTATATGTCCTGACCTTGTCAGTTGCTGAATCAATGTAATACTTAGTAAATGACTGACTGACAGATATTCCCAAATACACTATGTTATAGTAAACTAGTAGTGGCGAACTATCCTGCTAGTCTGAGGAAGGATGTCATCGTATCAAGCTAGCTACAGTAGATAGCTTTCCAACCAAGCAGTCGTCTTTTATACATCATATGGGCTATTATATAGCTTGATATACGATGTATAAGTGTATGTTGTAACATTTGATTCACGTATTGATGACAGTAGCAAGCTAATAGCTAAAAAGTGAAAGACACTGTGGCAAGCAGCTAGAGGGCTAGTGCTAGTTTGCTACAAAGAAAAGTCTCTTGATATGTACAATTATCGGCGTGTTATGTGACTCTTACATTCTCACTTTTAGTCCGCGGTGGCACCCTCCTCTTCCTCAATTAAAACGTTCTACACCGACTGAAAGATCACTCCTCAATGGGAAAAGTCTAATCATGTTCAGTTTTGAGGGAGATTTCAAAACAAGGCCCAAGGTGTCCCTTGGGGGCGCGAGTAAAAAGGTAGGTAAACCAAATCCACATCCGATTTCAGATAAGTTCGGAGGCCTGACTTGTAGACAGCAGTTTGGTTCTAATGTGAGATATGAAAGGATTGATTTCAACCATTTCCAGACGATATTTGCAATGAAGGAAATGGTTTCCTAACAAGCTTTTAGAGCTCACTTGATTTTCTCTTGAGAGAATCTTGTAATTGTTCTGTAAAATGACATAGGCCAACTTTTAATTGCAGGAGGAAAAAGCATCATTATTGCATCGCACACAAGAGGAACGAAGAAAGAGAGAGGTAAAGCAGTGAAAGGGACATCATTAGTCTTTAATTATCATCATCATATGTTTACACTAAGCCTACATTCAGCAAATGTTGCTCTGTTTATTTTAGGATGAAAGGAGAAGACTCAAGAATGCAATTATTATTCAGTCGTATATACGTGGCTACCAGGACAGAGAACAGCAAGTATGATATCTGGAGTCCCAGAATTATTGTTCTCTATGTATCGTCATTGTTTGCCCTATGAATGTTTCACTGTAACAAAGTCTTCTCGCCACACCTAACCTCTCATATATAATCTTTTTGATTTGACCCCTGACACTTTGTCTTTTAGTATGCCATTCAGAGGGCCAAGTTTGACCTTTGTGTCAGTCAGGCGCAATCAGGGGGCGGGCCACCTGTCCTGGATGCCCCCAGCCTAAGCCTAATGACAAGGCAACTCATCTTTTTCTACAGACAGAGTGTGGACTCGCACAGATTGGTGAGAACCATTGCTTGATTTGTTTACTATCAACATTTCCATTGGATGTTGCTGATACCGAATGTTCTTTTCCGGTGTGTTTTCATGAAACATTCTTTCTGGTCATGCAGATCTGGATGTGTCAGAATGTAGTGAAACAAAACAGCCAGTTTGTGAAGCTGCTGGCTGGTCCTGAGAGTCAGACCTGTGTGTTTCAAATCAAGAGGATTCTAGGTTTCTGCTGCAGGTATGGGACATGTAGTGGATTCTTTCAAAACACAGTAATGGAGGCATGGGCGGAGAGGATTTGTGTATGTATGAACTTGTGAATGGATGAAGGACTAAAGCAAATGGGCATTAATATGACCTTTCTCTCCCTCTCCTCCACCTAGACTCCTGCAGAACTGCAAGGATGATAGTTGGAATGTCACCGTTCCCATGAGAATGCTGGAGATATTTTCTTCCGAGAGAACCTATCTGCCTGTCCTCCAAGATGCTAACTCCGTAGCAATGTTAATCGAGCAGATTTTGCACTATATGGTACAGAAAGGTGAGCAGGCTAACGTTCTTACTTTAATTTATTTTACTGTATTATATACATACTGCATGACACATTTCAAGTCCTTTTGTCCATTCGTTTGTGTAATGTCTCTCTGTCTTTCTCTCTCTTTCTTTTGCAATCCTCCTCTCACAGGATACTATAGGTCGCTTTATATTCTAGTAAATCACAGGCTCCCTTCCAGTCTGGAGTATAGTGATTCTCCCTCTGTTCCTCTGGCAAGCACACTGTTAGAGCACACGCTGAAGCCTCTGCACTTTACATATTCCTCCTGCACAACAGGCGCAAGGTAAGGTCACAAGGGGCACCACTGAACCATCAACTATACAAAAGGTCTCAACTTTGTATTTCAGATCTCATGTTCCGTCATAGGTTTGCTAAGATGGATAATATTAGACAAGTTAGAATAAAGCTTGATCTTTCAAGAGGAAATGTCAAACCACACATTTCCCAAATGGATATGATGTGTTTGGAAATTCAAAGCATCTTATATAAAATGCACACTTGATGGCAAATTAAGTGAAAGGCCAGAGAGCTTGTGGTGCCTGTCTCACTATCCTTAAAGGTTTTACCTTCAAATGGAGAAGACTTGAACACTGCAGTCACAACGCCTCTCCTTCAGACACATGGCTGAGCATGTGGGAAGGGGCACAGCGAGGATGTCGAGGAGGAATGCCTTTGTCTGTCGTGTTCAAATTGTCCAGTTAACCGATCACACAAACTTGACCACTGTTTGCTTTTCGTGGCAACGCGGATCCTGTAATTGTTTCACACACAGTTTTACAACGAGCCGTAAAAGTGTGGAGCAGAGAACCCGCTTACTTGACAAAGTTCCGAATATCAACTATTGACCCTCAATTTGGGACAGTCTTAATGGCAAACAACAAGTGTTTTCTATTCTTTTTGAAGAAAAGCAAGGCGGGAGTGTGAGAAACTTGAGTACGCACTGTGTCTCAGCAGCTAATTATCTGTCCACGGCCACCATATGTGTCACTTCATTCGGTCAAGACAAGTCTATTTGACGGGCCAATATTTGGAGCTCTCACAGAGAGAGCTGAAAAGAGGGGCTGAATGTTAGAACAACCCAGTCTTTTGTTGCTTTCCTAGGTGAAAAATATATAGTTCTTTACACAGCAGTTTTATTCCCAAACTTTAAACCTTTCACGTATTTGGATCAATTGTATTTTACATTGAACTGGCTTCTTAACATGTCGACCAGCTAAACTGATGATTAGCTGATCTTCACTCTCTGGGAGCTAATGGTTTGTTGTCACACTAAACGTTTTCTTACCTCTTTTTCGTTCACTTTTCCGTTCAACAGGCAGTTTGTGTTTGCCGCCTTCACCGAGGAGTTCATCTCGGCCCCGTTCACTGAGCAGATCTTTCACTTCTTCATCCCGGCGCTGTCAGACCCGCGCCTCTGCTTCCCCTTCGAGGCCTTTCTGGGTTCCCTCCAGGCCACCGTAGTGACCTCCGCTGCCGCCCAGAGCCAGGCCCCCTGGCTCTTCTACTTTGTCCTCTCCGCAGGGGAGACCTGTTTGGGTAAGGCTGTGTGAGCGAGTCAGAGAGAGGACAGACAGAACGACAGACAGAACGACAGACAGAACGACAGACAGAACGACAGACAGAACGACAGACAGACAGACAGACAGCGAGACAGACAGACAGACAGAGAAACAAAGAAAGAAAGAAAGATAGATAAAATGGAGAGGGTGTGTATTTGACAGTGTGAAACATGATGAAAGTGTGATGGTGTGTGTGTGTGTGTTGGCAGGCTCCCTGTCAGAGGAGGGCCTCCATCTGTACCTGCGAGCCCTGAAGACCCTGCTGCCCCTTCTCCCGGTGTCAGAGAGCACCAGCAGGCCGGAGGTGGGCAGTGACTCAGAGGACGAGGACGACCACAACCGCAAGCCCTCGTCCTCACAGGTAAACACACGCACTACACTCACTCTGAACGTGACAGAGTACTACTGACTCTCGGGTCACACTTAACCCCTGTCACAACACGAACAGGCACCTGTTACAATACATCTTGTCACACGGAAAATAGTAATATATATATATATATTTGTTTTATTTGGTTGTATTTATGTGTTTGTTACCTGGCTACACACACCCTCAGCTATAATCCCATAACCCCCTCCTCCCTCCTCTTTGTGGTCCAGGCGGACACCAGGATATCAGTCCAGCTGATCACGGAGGAGTGCGTCCACAAGCTGGACACCAAGCAGCAGACCAACGCCCTGCTCAACCTGGTGTGGCGCGACTCGGCCAGCGAGGAGGTGTTCACCATGATGGCCTCCATATGCCACACGCTGATGGTGCAGCACCGCCTCATGGTCCCCAAAGTCAGGTCAGAGCACAGGAGGACCCCCTCAAGCCTCAACCCTCAGGTCCCTGCCGAGACGTGTCATGAGGAATCCCCCAAAAATGAGACCGGGGTCGTTGTTTGACATGTTTGATGTTGTAGCTGAGGGGAGAGGGGAGGCGTAGGAGAGAGGACCAGTCAGACGTCTTTAGGAGCGGAAGGATTCATGGGGATGTTCCGAGCCCTGTCACAGTTTTACGGTACCTCGGAGATGAGCCGGAGTTCGGAGGAGATAGTAAAGGCGGACCATCTATCTCTTAGGAGCCCGGGAAGCCGGGTGGGGTTCTCCATTGACGGAAACCGCAATGTAAATAACCATGGAAGAAGAGCAGTTATGTGTCCTATAGCGTTTACGGCCGGCAGAGGAAGTAGGGATGTCAGGAAAGCTGTCAGTTGTGGACGAGTGCAATTAGCTCAAACCCCGTTGATTACATTAGGGGCAGGATGTGAAGGACAGGGGGAGAGGGGAGAGGTGCAACCGTGGCTGAACGAGGAGGCTCCTAATTTGGTTTTATGGTACACAACCCCAAATGGTCATTACAAATGACCAGAGACAATTACCAAACCTACCTGGTGGAAGCTGAGAGTGTATTACAGAGAGTTGACGTGAGATATTTTGGGGGGTATTCCTCGAGTCTGCCATTCAGCCCAGAATAGCCCACCCACTAAACCACCAAGATAGCCCTTGAGAAGCTTTGGGCCTAATTTGCTTACTAAATCGTTCGATGGAATGGAATCCTCCGGAATTTTCTCCTCCCCTTGGGTTTTTACGGCTTCCTCAGTCCCGCCGCTTTTACCATAAATCCTCTCCCTCGTCCTCCATCATTATCGGATATCTGTACAAAATAATTAGCTCACTGAGAAAGATTAATTACTGCAGAAGTGGACGGGATAGCTTTACAAGAGGCTAAGGGGAGCAAATTGCATCCCGGCTCCTGATTTACAGGCTCTTCAACAGAAAAAGAAAGCGAAAAGGCCGCCCAGTTGGCCTCGGCCGCGACAATCGGCGCAGTGCCTTTTAATAAATATGTACAGTATCTCTCCGCGACACTCTCACTTTCACCCCCCTCTCTCCTTCTCTCTCTCTGTCTTTCCACACACACACACACACACACAACACACACACACACACGCACACACACACACACACACACACACACACACACACACACACACACACACAACAGCCTGCGTGTGGCTCCCAGTTGGTTTGCTTTTGATTTGTCTGCTAATTGCAATTATTAGCCCCTGTCTTTGTCTTGGAGCTTGGTAATAGGGTGTAATGTCCATTTAATTGTTTAGCTGTTGGGTACGGGAGTGTAATTTCACTTTGATGGTGTTCAGCCGAAGTAGCGCCCGGTTGCTAACTCGCGGCCGCTCACCACAGTAAGCGCCGGCGGGTGCTCTGCCCTTCATTTGTTTTGGAGAGGCTGTGGTGCTTGTGGAGTTTGCCTGAGATAGTGACACGTGGGGGGAGTGGATAAGCAGCCCGACTCTCTCCGTCACCGTCAAAGACTCGGGTCTATTTCAAGCATTTATGAAAAGTTTGTTCATATACTTCATATACATCATCAATATGGATGTAGTAGCCCAAAGAAATCTACATCAACACATTTCATTTTAAACTGCCGTTTAGTTCCTTGCTCCCAAATAATTTGATCAAATGCTATAAGTGTGCGCTTACATTTTGCGCACGCACACACGCACAGTCGCACACACACACGTCTGCAAACACACACCACTCCTTCTGACGTTCTGTCCGTGGTTATTAGTGCTTCATTCCGTGATTGAAGTGGGACCTTGGTTCCTAGTCAAACCGTAAATCACAGAAAGTCAGCCAGCATTTTAGTGCTTTGTTTCTCCTTTCAATCAAACACCCCACAGAAGCACAGTAAAGGGACTCCGGGAGCACTATGGTGCCTCGCCCCCCGTCCCCCTCCCCGTCCCTGCTCCTCCACTCTCTAGGACTGGCAGATGGTGGGGGGTCGGGGGGGCCTGGCCGGAAGCCATTTTTCAAAATATGAAAGGGTGCCACTTATTCGATTTTTTGGGGGGCCTTTCAAATGTTTTGTAAGGGGCTGATTGGGGACTTTGGGCCAGATTTGTTGGTGTGTGTTCTATCCACGTCACTTCCTGTCACCTGGACAGAATGAAAGGATACCAGGAAGTCGTCCCTTACAGGTGGTAATCCGGTCTCTCTTTAGACAGAGGCTCATTATATGTGAGTGGCTTTATTTAGCTTTTTAGCTTAATTACGCTGTTAGTATCACCTGTTGTTAACCCCCCCCCACACGTGAAATAGACGACACAACCTGGGAGCGACACACACATTCACTGTCCCTCTCTTGTCACTCACTCCCTAACACACACACTCACACATTGGAAACAAAAGAGCAGCTTTCACACCTCGGTGACATGGTCAGGTTTTGCCACAGGGTCGAGCCCCCCCCCCACCACCCTGCTCTCCCTCTCCCAGTGTTATCATGTCACTCACCCAGGGTGTTGAGGCATGCTGTTACTGCTGGCACTGTGTCCTGGCCCATTGTGTGTGTGTGTCTGTGGGTGTGTGTGGGGGGGGTCACAGCCAGGGCTAGGCCTCTCTCCTCTATTGTCTCCGCCCCATCGCCATTAACTTAAATGGGGCTCCGTCAGGAAGGCAGGGCCCTGTTTATGACCCTGGGGCCCGTCTCCCTGCCAGCAACTAGTTTACTAATGGAAGGTGCCTCTGTCTAAATAAAGCTTAATGGCTCGTTTAATCTTTTTTTCGGAGCGCACAAGGAATAAAGGGGGGGGTCGGGGGGTGACGAGATGGGGGTGGTGTGAGACGGGGACGGGCGAACCCAACAAATACCTGAGGGCCACTCTGGTCAACTGCTCTTATTTATTTTGATCTTTTTTATGTGTCCTCCGGGTTAACAGCGCAGAGTTTACAGTGTCTGCTTAGAGGGCACGGAGAAAGGAAGCATGACACACATTTACACACACAGAGATCTTTCAATCAGAACTCGCCTCCCGCCGCCGGTCGTCCCGAGTGGCGCGAACGGATTTATGAGCGTCGACCAAAAGCCGTGTGTCTTTCCTGTGTGTCCACCAGGCTGCTGTACAGCTTGGCCTTCAACGCCCGCTTCCTCAGGCACCTCTGGCACCTCATCACATCCATGACTACCAAGATGATCACAGGGTGAGCACTTTCACATTGGGTTTAATTGGGATCGGGCTCGGAAGAATGTGGAGGAGTTCCCTTCTGGCTGCTTGGAAACAGTAGAGTGGAGCAGGACCAGCGATTCTAATGTAGCTGTACTTGTTGCGAATAACCTTGAAACTTCACAAGGTTCACGCTTTGTGTGTGTGTGTGTGTGCACGTGCCTCATGCCCCCCCCCTCCCCCCCGCTCCTCCTTCGTCCCCCAGCTCCATGGTCCCTCTCCTGCAGGTGATCTCCCGAGGCTCGCCCATGTCCCTGGATGACTCCAACCGCATCATCCCCCTCTTCTACCTGTTCAGCTCCCTCTTCAGCCACGCGCTCATCTCGGTGCACGACAGCGAGTTCTTCGGCTACCCCATGGAAGGTAGGCTGCGCGGCCGCCCTCACGGTCGCCGGGGAAACCCGAAGCGGACACGAGTTGCCTCGGCTCGATGTGATTTTTGATCTTTGTTGTTTTTTTGTTTCATCAGATCCGCCTCATTTCCATCCCAAGGGTACAGTATATGCAGTAGAAACACGACACGTTCCGTTCATGTAGCAGTCGGTACAGACCCCACACAATGTTTAAAAGCCGTTAATACCACATATCATGTTTCTGTCTCACAAGACAATCAATAGTTTATGTTTACGGGGCAGATATCTTGTTCATAAACTTTTGTCTCTTCCAGACTGCTACAACATCCCTTGTGTTGGAAAAAATGCACGTTCTATTATACACAGATAGCACGATACAATCCGACAGATGAAACAAACGTTGTGCTCTCCTCACAGGACAGAGCCAGTCGTCCATGATGCCCTTCACCCTGCTGGAGCTGGTGACCCTGTCCCGCTGTCTCCGGGACGCCTGCCTGGGCATCATCAAGCTGGCCTACCCGGAGACCAAGACGGAGCACCGCGAGGAGTACATGGCCGCCTTCCGCAGCGTGGGCGTCAAGACCAACACGGCCGTGCAGCAGAGGATCCAGGCCGAGCAGAAGCGCTGGGTCCAGCTGTTCAAGGTGACGCGCGGAGGGAGAGAGAGACACACACACACACACACAGAGAGAGAGAGAGAGAGAAGGTACACACAGGTTTCCATAGTATAATCATACACACAGTATAATCATAGTAAATGGATATGCAGGTACTTTCCTATACACAAGCCCCTATGTGCAGATGCATTTACTTAAATTAACCAGCTCACATACTCATTCCCTCACCCACAAAATCACTTAACTGTTTTCCCCCCAGTAATATACTGACATATCAGCGTTAGGAGATTACTGTTAATCAGTAAGCAGATGTAAGTGACCCTAATCCTGTGCATCTGAGCATGGTGTGATAGTGGGAAGCGGGCACGGATGGACGACCAGGAGGAGGAGGAGAGGAGTTGTTGAGGACATTCACTGTTTATTTACGCAGAGGAAATGAGGCGCTGGATAACATGAGGTTCCCTCTCCTGAACTCTCTCGTTCTGTCTCTACCCATGTCCTCTCTTCTCCTGTCTCCAATCTATTCTATTCTCCTACATCCATCTTCCTCATCCCCCTATTCTCTCTCTCTCTCTCTCTCTCACTCTGTCTCTCTCTCACTCTCTTCTTTTCCCAGAAACGATAACGGAGCGATGTTGCTCTCCAGACCCTTAGTCTTTGACAGGGGGCGCACGCGTGAGCACGGCAGGAATTTTCTTTAAAAGAAACCCTGCGCCAGTCAGTCACCCAGTAGGGGCGTGCGCCAGTCACCCAGTGGGACGTCACGTCGTCTCCCGTCAGCTCAAACCACCCATTAAAGAAGTGGAAGGGGAGCGGGGGAAATGCAATTTTCCAAATTGAAGGCAAAGGGGAGGGAGTGGAGGGGGGGGTGGGGGTGGAATTTACAGTCGGTTTAGCGCCGCTGACCCCTCTAACACGCTAATGTTTGCTTCGTGTCATCAGCCCCTCCCCCCGCCCGCCACCACCAATCCTTTATCACCTCCATTGTCGAGCTATCTATTTAATTGAAAGAAGTTAATTGAATGAAAATGATCAACTAAGCTTGAATTAATATTGCTAATGGAGCTTTCTTCTTGGCTATGTTTGGAGAGGGATGTCACAGCGGAGTTTGGGAAAGGCCCATTAAGGCTTGCACTTAACCCGGACGGGCTGATTAAGGAATGCTTATTCATCCCCCGAGTCAGGGGCTAGGATCGCCACGGAGACGCCCGCCGCGCCTCCTACAGCGTTTTGCACTCGGCGTTATTACGCGCTCGTCAGATTGATGGCGTTCCTATGAAAATGATGTGCTTAAGGGAGAACATTTCCATCCAAACAATCTCGCCCCGCTTGTTCTATGGAAATGTTCTCCCTAACTGGGACGTGGGACGTGGGGCGGGGGGGCTATTAGCGGGTTAGTTAGTGGCTGGAAGGACGGTGTGTCGAGAGGTTATTGAAGGGCGGGTCAGGCTTCAGTTGTCACTTTGGAAAATATGTTTTCAAATAAGATATCACCTTGAGATGAGCTTTCTTATCTTCGTGCTAGACACAACAGACACAACAGACACAACAGTACAAACCTGCGATCCTCACGAATCATAGAAATGAACCCTCCAATCACGGTCATCATCCCCACAGATGCTTTCTCTCCTTCCACCCCTGCCCCGCCCCCCTCCCCCCCCCTCCGCTGATGTCAGCAATGTCTAGGCTAATTAACGGAGTGGGCGGGCTGGACGTCGGCAGGACGAACGGCCGTCGTTTTTCTTTTATACAGCCTGTAAATGGCTCACTAATGGCCGAACTCTCAAATTGCTTTTTTAAGAGAAGGCAAAGCTGCTTGTCCAATTGCTCTAGTTTATCTGCCTCCTCTCCGCTCTCGGTTCAAACTCACCGGAGAGTGTGTTATACGAGTGTCTTTGTTAATCGGTAGAGTTCCCGTTTTCAGTGTTATTGATACAGGCCGAATACAGACGACCTTTTGACGAGATTTCAAAATGCTCTCCTTCACGCTCACACTCACCTCACACTTTACCTGGACTAATCACCCAGGAGCACCAACGCTCATCTGTTCCTTGGCATAAACCCCCGTAAAACTCTCGGAACTTCTTGTCCTTTATGATCCGCTGCACTCGCGGGAGGCTTATGGATGAAAGCGTCTGCTGAAGGAGTAAATGTAGACGTAAAACTGGACGGGGCGTGGAGAGATTGATCGGCCTCCATGGGAATGGAGTCTGATTCAGATTGTGATGTATTTCACAGGTCATCACTAACTTGGTGAAGATGGTGAAAGCGCGTGACATCAGACGGCCTTTCTGTCCCTCGGGTCACTGGCTGTCGGAGGAGGTCAACATCAGGGCAGACAAGGTGCGGCGTGTTGCTACTCTCTCAGTTTGAACGGTTCAAATCCTCAAAATAAATACTGCTCCATGAGTGGTAATGCTTGGTATCAGCTGTTTGATTTTGTGCAATGTCACTAGGAAACATTTTGACTGTTAATTATTTTTGTTATTGTGAAAGTCTGTGTATGGACACTGTGAGTGTGTGTGGTACAGAAAGTACAGCGACTAACCCCCATTACCCCCCAGGTCACCCAGCTGTACGTGCCCTCGGCCAGACACGTGTGGAGGACACGGAGGATGGGACGCATCGGCCCCCTGCAGTCCAATCTGGACGGTACAGCAGAACCACGTCCTCTCACCACACAGCAGGACTCAGACGCTCAGAGAGCAAACAGCCAGGCAGGGTCAGGGAGCAGAAGGGAACGCGGAGGAGTTAGGGTGAACGTCCCCGCCGCTCCGCCTCTCAAGCCAGCGTAGTGAAGGGGAACGGAGAGCTGGAGAGCTGGGCAGACAGGGCTGCCAGAGAGGGACGGAGGGAACCCGAGGCCTCCCTGTCCCGCAGCCTCCCGGCTCTCTCACGGAGATAGTGTGAAAACAAACAGGAAACAATGTGTGTATGATCTCTCTAATGCCACTCCTAATGCCCCCCCCCCTCTGTTAGCGTACGGGATAAATTCAATTAGTGTGAAAGTAGCGATGAGCTCAGCCACATCTGGTCAGCGTGTAGTGTTTGTTTGCCCCACGTTTCATTTCCTTAAATGGACAGACGACCCCCCCTCTCTGTCCCCCAGACGGGTGATGAATGGAGGCCGTATTGACCAACTACAGAAGCTATATTTCTCCCGCAAAGATGGAAACCTGATGGGGGGGGAAATGTGGATCTACTGGCTAATTGAGCAGAATAATTGAGCTCTAGTTGTGTGTGTGTGTGTGTGTGTGTGTGTGCTTGTGTGTGTGCGTATCCATGTTTGTATTTGAAATAGGGATGATTTGTGGTTGAACTGCTGTTGTGGCAGTTTTTTGGGGGGGGTGTAAAAATTCAGTGTAATACAAAACAGATGCCCTATTAATGGACACAGCCAGGCAGGTGGATGGGCATCTCAGCCGTTAGGTTAATTAAAAGTGTGTTGGAACGGCAGGATTGAGCTGTATTTAATGGCTGGGACTGGCAGCATTAGTCATAGTGAACGTTCAGGGTGGGGGGGAGGCAGTCAGATGAAGATGCGCTCAGATACAGAGGCAGGAAGGGCTGCTCTCGTGCGGGGCTCTAGTTAGCCCTGTTGAACATTGACCACCTAGTGATGTGTCAGCAAGAAAGACATCCGCCCACTGACACCGTGGCCATGGCAACCAATAGGAATGTGCATGTGAGCAGAGATGGACAGATGAATAGAGGGGGGGGGGATTAAGAGTTGAGACCCGGAGCGAAAGATAGATGGATATATACCCTGATAGATGTACGATAGGATAGTGTGAGACGGATGGTTTCATTGATTAGATGAGGATGGATAGAAGGGTTAAAAAAAAAGAAGAACTCATTGCTGGGTGGAGAAATGAGCTGGAGAAATGAGCTGTTAAAAGCATTGAGAGCTCATGTTTTGTTTTGTGCTTCCTGTGTGTAGTTGGGATGGAGCCTCCGCAGCTCTCTGTGTCTGAGGAGAGACACTTGGCCATCCTGACGGAGCTGCCCTTCGTGGTGCCCTTTGAGGAGAGAGTAAAGGTAACCCCCCCCACCCCACCTGCACAGACACCTGCACTGTTTACCTATCCAACAGCCCGGGAGGAACAATCCAGATCAGTGGTCTTCCCCCCCCTGCTCCTCAGGGCCCGCTGTCCTGTGTGCTTTAGGTGTCTCCCTGCTCCAACACACCTGATTCAAATGAATGTGTCGTTATGGAGCTCTGCAGAGGCCTGGTAAGGACCAGGGTTGAAGACCACTGATCGAGCTAGATAGACAAGGCTGACATCTGCTTTAAAGGCAATATGTTCAGCTCCAGATACCACTGCCTCCGACCTCTTTTTGAACGGTTCTTGAGGTCAGTCCATGACGTGGTCGTCCATGTTCTTGTCTCGGTCAGATCTTCCAGAGGCTGATCTACGCAGACAAGCGGGACGTGCAGGGCGACGGGCCCTTCCTGGACGGCATCAACGTGACCATCCGACGCAACTACATCTACGAAGACGCTTACGACAAGCTCTCGCCTGAAAACGGTAACGGGCCCGGCCTGCTACAGGGCAGCCGTTAAATCAAGATATTGAGGTTTAAGGTTCAAGTTCCAGCTCACAAGCGATGGACGTTTCTGCTCAGGTCTGACTATTGAATTTCGGTATAAGGGTAATTGCGATTGGGATTATTATAATGGACTGCATAAAAGCTGGAAATCAATTATTTTAAGTCCCCCCTTTTTTTGTGTTTGAATGTGGGGGTTGGCAATATGATTAAAAAGAGTAGTATGAGACCTGACTTGGAGGTCTAAAGGACCTGATCTATATCATTTATGTGTCTTTATAAGTTATAGCAGTGCTGATTTATCGCCTCTCATTAATTATTCCGAGACGTGACCCGCAGAATATTCAAATCCAACCACATAAAAGAGGTCAAGGCAAATGCCTCCTGTTAAGATGGGGGGGGGGAAATATATGGATGTGTTGAGACTCTCCACACCCACCTTTCAGTCACACAAGATGAGATTGAGTCATAACGTGAGTGTATATCACCATAATAACCAGGCAGCCTAAATGTATACATTTCATCCGTCAGCATAAGTATTGTATTACCAAAAGACTCGTCAATTCACAGGACAACATCCTAGAACATCTTTAGCTGACTCGGTTCTCCCTTCCTCCGATCCGTCCCCCCTCAGAACCCGACCTGAAGAAGCGGATCAGAGTGCACCTGCTCAACGCCCACGGCCTGGACGAGGCGGGCATCGACGGTGGCGGCATCTTCAGGGAGTTCCTCAACGAGCTGCTCAAGTCGGGCTTCAACCCCAACCAGGGCTTCTTCAAGACAACCAACGACAGCCTGCTCTACCCCAGCCCCACCGCCCAGATGCTGGTGGGAGACTCCTTCGCTAGGCACTACTACTTCCTGGGCAGGATCCTGGGCAAGGTGAGGAGCCCCAGACTCAGAGCGGGTCATCTGGCCTCCACAGCTGTCCGCCTGCCTCCAGACCAGTGGAGAATATTTGTATATATACAAATATGTCCACGCTTTGAGATGGTGTTTATGTCACAGAGTAGAGGAAAGTGTTTTTGAGTTATGACCGTCTGCCATTGATTCATTCACTCGAGGTGGATTTGAGGTCAGTCGTCGACATCGATGCAGATCGATGTGTCTTACCCAATACTGGTGCAGTTATGCGTAGTTGCAGTAATGCACGGTGCAGTCAATGTCAAGGCGACTCAGCCAGACAGTGTTGGAGTAGAACAGAGGGAATATACGACCCATGAACCCTCGAACCCTCGTCAGCTGCCAAACCTAGCAAATAAGGTGGTCAGATGGCTGAGCGGTTAGGGAATCAGGCTATTAATCAGAAGGTTGCTGGTTCGATTCTTGGCTGTGAAAAATGACGCGTCCTTGGGCAAGGCACTTCACCCTACTTGCCTCGGGGGAAATGTCCCTGTACTGACTGTAAGTCGCTCTGGATAAGAGCGTCTGCTAAATGACTAAATGTAAATATAACCCTGCAGATAACTCAAATCTAGTGATAGAAAGCCACCATATGCTATGTGGTTGTCAACCCCCGAGCTTTCTTGTCCAGGATCTTCAGTCGCCAGGGTCTCCTGACCCCTGGTGGTCTCCATGTGACAGAGGTCTGTTGTCACCCTGGTGACCCAAACCTCCACAGGTCATCGGGGATTGGTCCGAGGTCAACACCAATGTGTCAGCTCAGTGGTTGTCAGTGAATACCTGACTGTAGTACTACAAATCAATACGGGATCAATGAGTCTGGGACTGAGTCAAGGGACTGAGGAAGCTGTCTGGAACAGAGGAATACTTTGACAAAACGCAAGTAATGGGAGGCATCGTGCGTTGCCCAAGAAAGTGACCACAATCCATTTATTCAAAAGCAAGTCACTGTTGGCTAAGACTTTGAACCCAGAGCTTGTTTGAGACATGGTTTAAGTTCATTAGCAGCCGTATATCATTTGTTGATGACATTTGTTTTCATACTCTTCTCCCCCTACCTTCATTGACATCGCTATTTATTAGAGCCTAATGTTTTTAAATCTCCCTTAATGCATGCAGGGCGATTGTTTATCGAGATGCCGCTATTTCCTGTTTGGGTCATCCGAACCCGGAGAAGAATTACCTCATGACAAGCGGTCGCCTCTCAATTAGGCCTTCCATTAGGGCGATGATTCCCTGCCTCTGTTTGTGTAGCCATCGCATTTGGCCAGCAGCTAAATCAGCCCCCACCCCTCCCCCCCCCCACCCCCTTCCTCAGGACAGGACATAAATAAGCGGTCAAAGCATGTGGTAATAGCATTTTGATCTGTTTTACAGTCAGGAGCATCTAAGTCTCTCTCCCCTCTCTTCCTCTCTCTCCCTCTCTCTCATCTCCTCCTCCAAGATGGTCAGCTCCCTCCACTTAGCCGGGGGCATAATTCCCTCCCTCCTCTTCCTCCTCCTCTTCCTCATCCACTCCTGCTTCATCCTGCTGTGAGAAATGGCCAGTCAGCGGCTGACATACTCCCCCCCCCCTCCCCCGTCAGATACAAGCCCTGCCCAGCACCCTCCCACAACTAATGGTTTAGGCAATTAAGGTGTGGGTGGGGGGTGAAATTAATTTGAATTTGACTTTCAATTAACCCTACCTTTAGTTCCTCTTTCTCCATAAATGCGAGCGTGTGAGTGGCCATTTGAGGGGCGTATTGATATTTGTTTAGTGGCCGTTATTGGCAGCTACACCGGATCGAGGGACCGCTTATAGATTAGGATTGCATCACTGGATGCTGCCGTGACGACGGATCGTACACACGCCGAGCCTTATGGGACACTGGAGATTAATATAGTTAATTAATGTTGAAGGCGGTACCATTGTTGAGGAGTGATGTATGGCAGGCGGGAGTGGCTTGTCTGGAGGGGGAGGAAGGGGGAGGGGGGACTCACCCAAATGGGATTGGACAGAACTGGAGGCCTGGCCATCTCTCTTCCTCACCTGTCCACCTTAGCTGACACGTCAAAGTAATGAAGCCACAAACAGGAACACGGGGAAACGTTCTGTTTGTGCTGCGCTTCCCAGGTCCCTCATTCATATCATAGGAAACAAGCTTATTGAGAAGTTAAACAAGGTTTCTTAATCCAGAAGCTACATCCTTGATTGGGACACGTTAGGAAAATATATCAATCACCTGACTTGGTGAAGTTTTGGTGCTTGTCATGGACACAGGTAGTACTGTATTATAGGTGTCTCTGAATGTGAGTTTGTGTTTGTTGTTGTGTACTGAACTCAATCCCCCGACCTCCACGATGCCTTTGCTCATTGATCGATCCCCGACTAAGAGTTCCTCACGGAGGTGTATTCACTGCGGGGTTAAAGCCCTGATTGATAGTGATGCGTTTGAAAAGCATTATATTTTTATTGATTCTTAATGTTGTAAATTAAGGAATTTATTTGGCGGCTAACACAAGGCACCTGGGATGTTGTGGGGCGTTTATTCTCCTGATGGCGTCGCGATCTGCTTTAATTGCGTTGCCACTGCACTCACTTATATTAAAAGGCCCCTGGCCATGATAATTAATTATTCTCAGCCCCAGTCATTTTGGCACAATTTCTGGCAATAAACACCCATAAATAAAATGCCATTGAAAGAAAAAACACGCCACAGGTTTTTTTCCATAATACTTATTGCTGCCTCTTCCCGGCAGTCTGTGTTATTGATAGGTTTCAGGGGGGCATTCGGCACATATGGTCTGAAACTAGCGACCATCGCTCGCGGGAACCGCTAAGTGGATTATTTTGCATAAAAAATAGACCTTGTTTGAAAGTTGCGCAATTAACCTGTGTTTAGAAAATAGCCTTTGATTTATGCTCCGGTTGCGTGTGTGTTTAAGATGCATGCATTATGGAAATCCCCTAGATTTATAATCCATTTAGCTGATGCGGTCAGGGTTTTTAGCGCAATCATTTATAAAGGACCTGTATATTTTAATGTCTCCAGCAGCCTCTTTTTCGGACTGTTCTAGAACATTAGCTTTGAGTTTTATGAGTCACCTGCAAGCGGCTGCCGTTCTTAATGGCGTTTAAGGTCAAGGTGAGGATCCGCATTTATAAAGTTTGAGGTGGGGGAATCGGAGGCTTGTGTGTTTTCCATAGATGTGGTGTTGTGCTCCTCTGAAGGGAGGCTGATTTAGGATCTCTGTGCCTTTATTCTTTAATACGCCGCGCTCAAGGGGAGTGTTTTAATCTCGGATAATGTGCCGCCTAACGCTTTTTAATTGAAACTTCTGAACCAGCAATTCTATGGGACAGACTTGTCGGCAGCACCCTCAGTGCTATTGTAATAATTGATTGACTGTTGTGTAGTTGATGGTTCCAGTAGTTCTGTCAGGATGTTCTTTCTGAATACAGCAGAATGCTGCTTTTGTGCTCACAGTTTTCCCGCATAATTGTCCTACAACTAAATATGACTGGATGACGAACACAGTTTGGCAGGTTGATAAGGCAGGTAACCAAACGTAGTTCAGACTAGGCCTCTCCTGGAGAGACGGGGGTTCACCTGTGTCCCTCCTTCCTCCAGGCGCTGTACGAGAACATGCTGGTGGAGCTGCCCTTCGCCAGCTTCTTCCTGTCCAAGCTGCTGGGGACGAGCGCCGACGTGGACATCCACCACCTGGCCTCGCTGGACCCCGAGATGTACCGCAACCTGCTCTTCCTCAAGAGCTACGAGGACGACGTGGAGGACCTGGGCCTCAACTTCACCGTGGTCAACAACGACCTCGGGGAAGCTCAGGTGATGGGGAGCGAGGAGCCGTGTGTGTGTGTGTGTGGTGTGTGTAGAGATATGGGAATGGATATGGGTGAGCGGTGGATGGATGGATATGTTAACGTGTTTGTGTCTTGCCTGGGTGTCTGTGTGTACCATTTCACTCTATACGTCTGCGTATTTCGCAATTGACTGTCTCTTTTTTTCCCTGTCCTCTATGTCAGTGACCCCCCACACTCACACTCTCTCTCTTTCTTTCTCTCACCCTGTCTACTTTTCCTTGGCCTCATTCTCTCTACTTTTGTGTCTACCTGTGTCCACCTCCGTGTTTTTCTTTCTGTGCCCGTTAATAATTAATGTCCCTCACGTCTCCAGCGTTTGGTGCTGAGAGAGATAAAGCACGCCTCGTCTCCTGGCCCTCGCTCTGCCCTGGTCCTGGAGAACACAGCTGCTCTGTTGACCGTTCCGGCGAGCCGGCCTCCGGCAATTATCTCCAAACACGCCTGAGAGGCGCACCTTTCTGCCGTTGAGCACGTCCACATTAGCCCCCGACAGAGGCCGTGCAGACAAAATAAGGAGTCTGGTCCCCCCCCCACCACCCCCACACTCTGAGTCAATCCACCCTGGGCTAAATGCTCTCGCTCGCGGCCCCTGTTTACCCACGGCCTTGCTCCTCCTAGTTAGCTTCTCTCCAAACAGAGCTGAACAGTGGCCGCCACAATGCGGGCCCACACTGCAGCAAACAGGCCCAGGGCAAACACCGATAGGGCGACGATTTGTGAAAGATTAGGCACACATCTCTGTGAGCAGTCTGTCCCACACACGGCCTGGGGGAGATAGCCTACGCAAGCCAGATAAGGAGCGCGATTCTCAGACATGACCACATGATGAAAAATAAGAAATGATTGCTCGATAAGTGGAGCGCCACACAGTGAGGGCGTGTCTGGAATAACGAATGGAAATATACTGTAACACATACAGTTTGCAGTAGTTTAGTCGTAGTCGTTTTTGAATGGATGAAGCATTTCAATGTACTCTCATTTAATTATTGTTTCGACGAGCTGACACAAACATCCCGAAATGTTTGAGGGGAATTGGGTTTTGCTGGTGCATTAACCCCTCTGTCCTGGAACAATCCAAACCATTCAGACTGAACACAACCGGCCCGGCACAGAATGCTCTAACGCTGATGAAACTGCCGGCTTGAAGGACTCTGTGCCAAATTGTAATGGACCCGCAGCTGTTCTCAGGTCCCACCAGCACCAGGGCTGAGTCCTGAGCCCGTCGTGGCCGAGGCCGCTTCGCCATCCTCAGAGTCTGAGCTCAAACTCACTCTCACACTTCCAACACGTCAATAGAGGGTCGATCGGAGATGCCGGTCCCCTAACTGAAGTCACATAAAGTCATCTACTCTTCCACTTAGCATTTAGCATGAACTCACACTTCTCACGCGCGAGGTTGGACTGTGGTCGGACGCGTCGGGACGAAAAGCAATCGACTAAGTAGGGAGCGAGTGGCTTCAGGGCAGGGTGACATATGCTAGCCGTCTCGCCTGGTTGCTCTCTGTGCGCCGCCTGGCCGCTGAACCTCTGTGTGTGTGTGTGTGTGTGTGTGTGCGTCTTCCAGGTGGTGGAGCTGAAGCCGGGGGGGAAGGACATCCCGGTGTCCACAGCCAACAGGATAGCTTACATCCATCTGGTGGCCGACTACCGCCTCAACAAACAGATCCGTCCTCACTGCATGGCCTTCCGTCAGGGCCTCGCCAACGTGGTCAACCTGGAGTGGCTGCGCATGTTCGACCAGCAGGAGATCCAGGTGCGTGTCTGTGTTTTGGGGGTGTGTGTGTGTGCGTGTGGGTGCACCAAGTTTGCCGGCGTGTTTGACCAGCAGGAGATTAAGATGTGGGTGGGGTGTGTGTGCGTATTCCACCCATTGTGTGCATTGTGTGTGTTTCGCTGTGTGTAAACACAACTATCACGGTCATATTTATTACCGAGCAATCTTTTTTTTGTTTTTTGATTACAGGTGCTGATATCTGGAGCACGTGTGCCAATATGCCTTGATGACCTGAAGACGTTTACTAACTACTCAGGTATGAGAAAACTTGAAATCTCCAAGCTGCGCTTTGTTGTCTGCTTACCTCCATGGAACTGGCACCAGAGGCCTAGCTTAAGGTCTTTTGTTCAAAATTAAAAACTAGCATTGGGCATGAGTCTTTAACAAAGTCATTCGATCTGTGTTGATATTGTCATAGCTCTATGGTGGTCTGTGTGGTGATTGTAGCCTTAATAGATGTTGGGGCCTCTTTGCCTTTCCAGGCGGCTACACTGCCACTCACCCAGTCATCCTGACCTTCTGGGAGGTGGTGGACAGCTTCACAGACGAGGAGAAACGCAAGCTGCTCAAGTTCGTCACCAGTTGCTCCAGGCCTCCGCTACTGGGTTTCAAGGTGAGTGAAAGTTGAGAAAGTTCAACCTCGATATTTTCCCATTTCTCTCTCGCTCTCTCTCTCCCCTCTCTCTCTCTCTCTCTCTCTCTCTCTCTCTCTTCCCCTGCACACCTCTCCGTCTGGTTACCCCTGGCAGCAGGTGTCGTGGAACGTTCTATCATGCTCCATTCACCCCAGACTCCGGACCAGAAGGGCGAGCAAGAACAGGGGGGGGGGAGGGGGAGGGGGAGGGGGGGGTATCTAATGGACTTGTCGTGAAAAATACCCAGGTTTAGACGGCGCTCTCATATGATCATTTTCAAATTACACAGCAACCAGAGCTAATGCTCTCTAGCTGTATCCATCTGCTGTCTGCACGGCCCTGTCCGCACGGCGCTGTCCGGTCCTGTTCTGGGACGGCCCTGTCCGCACGGCGCTGTCCGGTCCTGTTCTGGACGGCCCTGTCCGCATGGCGCTGTCCGGTCCTGTTCTGGACGGCCCTGTCCGCACGGCGCTGTCCGGTCCTGTTCTGGACGGCCCTGTCCGCACGGCGCTGTCCGGTCCTGTTCTGGACGGCCTGCCCTGGGCTGTAGCACCCACCGCGTCACAGTCAACTCCTCAACTCCTGCCCTCCACGTGAACCCAACAAGTGAAAAGTACAAAGTTTGACTTTATCAAGCTGCCGCACTGATTATTGTTGCCGAGATAAGCGTCTATATATGGGCTGCTATATATGGGCGGGTCAAACTGCTGCCACTCCGGTAAAGAGCAGCTACACTTGATTTAAAGGGACACTTAAATGGAAATTAGATATGAAAACAAGACAAAAACTCATTAGGTATTTAACTCACCTTAATTAGGGTACTTACTAAGGGTAACCATAAGCCATAATGATCATAGTTTTTTTTCTACTCTTTATCGCCCTCATTAGTCAACTAAATAAAACCTAAGTAGAGAGCGTGCAGAACTGTCTTAAAAAGCTCCTCTCTCTGTGGTGTGTGAGAGACTTTCCCCCTCTTTAATGAATTTGACTTTGAGGAGAGTGCGTGGGACGCTCTTGGGCACGCCTCCGACTGCAGCGCAGGGAGGAGTCTGCGGCGGGCGCTGGAATCTGTCAGGGTAGGAGGCCTCTGACCCGGCCCTTGGCTCGCGCCAGCTCAGCCTTAATTAGCTGCCGTTAAACGGCCGGGGATTCATTAGAGGAGAAATAGCTCTGTCAGGAGAAACCATTTAAAAAAGATGATGGAAAACCCCAACCTCTTTTTTTATACTCCCAAATCATCGCTCTCGTAATGACACTTTCTCAATAAGCAACGATAGTTTAATACGGTAATTGTCAGAGAAATTGGGTCGTTACGGCAGAGCCCCCCCCGCAAGCCATTTAATCGGGGCAAGTACAGTGGCTGCCCCCCATTCACCCCCCCCACACACACACGCACTCACAGAGACACACACACATGCACACACTCCCATCTAGAAATAGCTGGATGAAATCACGGGAATGGGGCTACGAAGTGACCAGGTCAATATCCCCCCAGCACCCCCCAGCACCCCCTCCCCATCCCTGAGCTGTGATTGAAGCAGTCAGTGTCAGCCTGGAGATGAGGTGGCCCCATTCACCAGGCAGCTCCATTTAAAAAACGCCTGATAGACAACATGACATTAACATTCACTCAGGATCCCCGAGGCTGGGGAGGGAGCGTCACCCCCGTATCCTTCAAACATGCCGTTTCATCTGCAGGTTTATTCCCTCGCGTGGTATTAGCTTAGCGCTTGATGTCACACTTTTCCTATTCATCCCCTCCTGTGTCTCGACATCCCCGTCTGATTACAATTGGCTGGGATATTATTATGATTGTTGGTGACATCAGCCGATGCAAGGCCCATCTGTGACTGTGTTTAGATACCCTTGTGTGACCTTCATCTTTGTCTTCGATATTTTTTCTCTAACTCTTTAGTTTTCTCATTGCTAGCCATCTGTGTAACCTGCCCCCATGACCTTTGGATGTCTGTGCCCACGTGTGTAGGAGCTGTACCCGGCCTTCTGCATCCACAACGGGGGCAACGACCTGGAGCGCCTGCCCACCGCCAGCACCTGCATGAACCTGCTCAAACTGCCCAGAGTTCTGCGACCAACACCTGATGAGGAACAAGCTCCTCTACGCCATCGAGTCCTCGGCGGGCTTCGAACTCAGTTGAGGGGGGGAGGGGGGAGTGGGGGGGGTTTTGGCGGGGACGTCCGTCTCTGTCCCCACAACCACAGACTCATGAGATGAAGTGGAACACAGAGAGACTGCCTGCCTGACTCGCAAGAGAGAGAGAGAATGAGAAAGCGAGAGAGAGCAAGAGAGAGAGAGAGAGCACAAGAGAGAGAGCGCAAGAGAGAGAGCGCAAGAGAGAGAGCGCAACAGAGAGAGCGCGAGAGAGAGAACGAGAGAGGGAGCGATGGTATGGGATTCACCGATGCACTGATGCATGTACGATGCGCCCCGTTTTCCTAGACGCTGGGAGAGAGGGGTGCCGATCACCCAGAGACTGAGAAAGATAGTTAAGAATAAAGGCGGGGGGGGAAATGTTTTTATTCATAAGGTTTTTAACGTGTATCCAGAACCAACAAAACTCAGACGTAGATCAAACGTCTCATGAACCTAGAAGGTTTTTCTGTTTTCTTTTTTTGTAAGTCGGAAAGAAAAAAATATCTTGGGTTGCAGTTGATCACTGCAATACAGTTTACCCTCTAGAGTAGCATTTTTTTTTGATAAACCCTTCAATAGCAACAACAGTCTATTCACCAAAGATGAGCGGTGATCGAAGGAGAGGAAGAGGGGGAGGAAGTGGCAATAAGAGGGTAGAGGGGGGTGGTAAGGAGACATCAGACTGTAGCACTCTACAAGCCTCTATCCATCCTTGTACCCTAAGTCCTAAGGCTCCTTCCTAGTATGCACTCGTCCACTCGCCTACACTGATGTCAAGAGGAAATGTATGCTTATACCAATGCTATGCATTTTTTATCAATTGGGGGAGGGGCGAGAGGTGATGGTGAACGAGTGCACGCCAGAGAGGAGGAGTGAGACTGTCAGAGAAGTGGGTCTCAAGGGCTCCGGAAAGGTCGGCTTGTTGAATAGCACCATGTATTTTCAGGTAGAAATCATCAAAACTCACTCGTTTTTTTTCTCCCCCCCCCCTGTGATTTTCCGTAATGATTATTAACTTGTAATAATTGTCGAGTGTGATAAACACAGCAGAGACATGTAAAGGCTTGTGGATGTCTACATGTGGGGGTCGCTCAAGGCAAAGGGTTGGTTGCGTTTTGGATTGTACTATCTTTTAGATGATTATGGCATTGTGAATATGTATATGTTTACACCTACTCTTTTATGATTCATCTATTCAGTATTTGTACAGGTTGCTTTTTCCTTCTGTTCTTTGATCCCGTTCTTGGAGTGAAGGCCCTGTGTTAATACACACTAGCTGAAGTGAACCATCTCCAGTTACACACGCACCCTGCTGTGGAAGACCTACGGTGCAGCAACTGCTTATAACTGTGTAGCCTACCAACTGAGTGATACAAAAAAACACTGTCTGAATATCATTAAATCCTCCTTTTTTTTGCATTTAGATTATTTGTGTGTGATTTTTGGCTGGCAGTAATTAACAGTGAGGACCTGGGCCTGAGATACAGCCCTGTGAGGATGAAGTTTTTATGGCCTCTGACATATAATTCAAGAAACATCCAGTGAAGATACGCAGAGCAGAGCTATCCTGTCTGGAGATGCATTAAGATTGTGTGCTTTTGACATAAATCAGCCTCAACTCAAATGCAGTTAGGTTTCTTGGACTTTTTCCATCCCTTCCACCCCTCCTTCTTCCGTGGGATAACCAAGAAATAATGGCCCTTATGCTCTCCCACTCCACTAAAAAATCTAATTTCATACATCCTACATGCCATGGGAACTTGGTGATGATGGCTCTTAAAAAATCGGACTTGTTGCACTGAAATGAGAGATTCATCACAATTGCAGCTCGATTTATTTAGGTCCATTACACTGTGATGGATTATAACTGGCAACATTAATAGCATGTGCTTATAAATCATCTGATGTATGATATATTTTGTATTTCTTTAATATATTTTTAAGAGGATCACTGGACTTCAGAAAAAATCTTGTTTTAGTCAAAAAATGCTGAAACGGTCTTATTGTTGGCAAAATTGTTAGATTTCTTCAAAATGTAAGCTTTTTCCTGAGAGAATCTTTAATCTCGGTGTGACCAAACTGGTATCAACTGTATCAGTGATTTATTATAAATGTGTGCTGTCAACTGAGTCTTAACATTTGTAGAATTTGGGTCTAGAGTATAAAAAGCTACCAAATTAAAATTAGCCTCCTACTTAACATTTCATAGGCTATAGTTTAAATAAGAGTGACATTTTAATACAAGGTCGGCATCAACACACACATTCTTTGTAATCTTTTGGGATAATTTTCAAAAGATCATGTTAATTAAATCTGGTGGACCTCATCTCCATGCTGTCTTCAACAGATATAAAATCGTATATGGGGCAACCGAAAAGACAGTGTTCAGATTCAATATGGTTACACTTAGCCAGACTAGTGTCCCATACCACACAATATACATGTTCTAATAGCATTGATAACCACCTGTTCACTTGACAAATTATGACTGTTAAACATTTCATTAGATTTTTTCAACAATTCTATTATACAACACCACCACCGTGTGGTCAATAAGAGTTGTCTCAGGAAGGGAAAGTGAAAATGTGTTTCTTAGAGCAGACTGTGGTATCATAAACGACTTGTTTCCATTTAGCAATTGGATTGGTCATTAATATCCTCATACAACACTTACATATTTAAATATAACATAAAATGCTTTATTGGTTAGGCTTATAATTAAATGTTCTTCTTGTTATGGTATACTGTATATATGCTGTATTAAGCATATTATATAAAACACAACATATTATAAGGCATATTTTTGAAAAACATGCTAGTATCCGATTCAGAACACTGATCTCCAAATCTAATTCCAGTCGGTGTCCTGATTCCGTGGGATTTTATAATACATCTATAATACAAACGCTACCAGCTATCGCGCTGTCCATGTCTGGGCAGCCTGGGTCTCCTTCATTTGTAAAAGTTACTAATATTTATGGAGATTCTGCGCACGCGTAGCTCGTCCGAGCTCAAAGCAGCAAATAGCGGGAGAGTTGTCTCAACATTTGCATAAACGTCCCAATAAATAGTGTGGGTGCGCTCGGACGCTCCTCATTTGTTAAAGACTGTCAACGACGTTAATACCATGCCCGAGCCAGCAAAACCCGCGCCCAAGAAGGGCTCCAAGAACGCTGTCTCTAAGACCACCGCAAAGGGCGGAAAGAAGCGCAGAAAGTCGAGAAAGGAAAGCTACGCCATCTACGTGTACAAAGTCCTGAAACAGGTTCACCCTGACACTGGTATCTCTTCGAAGGCCATGGGAATCATGAATTCATTTGTAAACGATATCTTCGAGCGCATCGCCGGTGAGTCCTCTCGTCTGGCTCATTACAACAAGCGTTCTACCATCACCTCCAGAGAGATCCAGACTGCCGTGCGCCTACTCCTCCCCGGCGAACTGGCAAAACACGCTGTGTCCGAGGGTACCAAGGCAGTGACCAAGTACACCAGTTCCAAGTAAAACATAGTTTTGATATAACCCAAGGGCTCTTTTAAGAGCCACCCATCATGTCTAAAGGGTCTCATTTCCATTCAGTCACTTGAAACTCTAGCCATGGCTCCGTTAAAGACTCCCGCCTAGTTGGTAGGCCTACATGTTGGGGAAAGACAGCCGCTGACCCATATCACCAAATCATAGTTCAAATGCGTTCTGTAACGGTGTGCCAACTGCAGATTTAGGCTGTAGGCCCTACTAGTGAATGTCTTCCATTTTGAATGGAAGTTAGACCTGTTCAACATACGGCACCAAAGAATACCCAAGCTTTGCCTCCTAATTATAACATCTATGGATTTTAAAACGGTAACTTGTATACGATATAATTAGCCCAATTACCACTGACCCGTGTTCAACGCACTCAAAAAATGGTCACAACTAAATGTAACAAAAGTTGAGGGAAAGGTGCCAGAGGGAGGTGCGCGCGTCGATTGTTTTATGATTGGATCACACCACACCGGTCCTGTACCAATGGGCACCAATGAACTGGTGTGCCAACTGCAGATTTAGGCTGTAGGCCCTACTAGTGAATATCTTCCAATTTGAATGGAAATTAGACCTGTTCGACATACGGCACCAAATAATACCCAAGCTTTGCCTCCTAATTATAACATCTATGGATTTTAAAACGGTAACTTGTATACGATATTATTAGCCCAATTACCACTGACCCGTGTTCAACGCACTCAAAGAATGTTCACAACTAAATGTAACAAAAGTTGAGGGAAGGGTGCCAGGGGGAGGTGCGCGCGTCGATTGTTTTATGATTGGATCACAGCACACCGGTCCTGTAAAGAATGGGCACCAGTGAACTGGTCTGCCAACTGCAGATTTAGGCTGTAGGCCCTACTAGTGAATGTCTTCCATTTCGAATGGAAATTAGACCTGTTCGACATACGGCACCTAGGAATACCAAAGCTTTGCCTCCTAATCATAACATCTATGGATTTTAAATATACGATATAATTAGCCCAATTCACTGACCCATGTTCAACGCACTCAAAGAATGGTCACAACTAAATGTAACAAAAGTGGAGGGATTGTTTTATGATTGGAACACACCACACCGGTCCTGTCAATGGGCACCATTGAATTGGGAAGACAAGAGCCAAGGCGAAACTAAATGCTGGAGTATCTGACTGTTCAGTGCTTAAATATGCATTTGCATAACACACACAAACATGCTTCCAGTGTTTCTGTTACCCGACAACATGAAAATGCAATCTTTCACAGACATGATAGATGGCTCTTAAAAGAGCCTTTGATTTATTTGAGCAGCCAAATAATTATGCCTCTTTACTTAGAACTCGTGTACTTGGTCACTGCCTTAGTACCCTCGGACACAGCGTGTTTGGCCAGTTCGCCGGGGAGGAGTAGGCGCACGGCAGTCTGGATCTCTCTGGAGGTGATGGTAGAACGCTTGTTGTAATGAGCCAGACGAGAGGACTCACCGGCGATGCGCTCGAAGATATCGTTTACAAATGAATTCATGATTCCCATGGCCTTCGAAGAGATACCAGTGTCAGGGTGAACCTGTTTCAGGACTTTGTACACGTAGATGGCGTAGCTTTCCTTTCTCGACTTTCTGCGCTTCTTTCCGCCCTTTGCGGTGGTCTTAGAGACAGCTTTCTTGGAGCCCTTCTTGGGCTCGGGTTTTGCTGGCTCGGGCATGGTATTAACGTCGTTGACAGTCTTTAACGAATGGGGAGCGTCCGAGCGCACCCACACGATTTATTGGGACGTTTATGCAAATGTTGAGACAACTCTCCCGCTATTTGCTGCTTTGAGCTCGGATACGCGTGCGCAACATCTCTATAAATATTAGTGACTTTTACAAATGAAGGAATCTGCTGGCCACAGTTTAGCCAGTTTAGCTAACCCAAAATAGATAGATAGATAGCTGGTAGCGCTTGTATTATAAGATGCAGCCTATTATAAAATCCCAAGCGTAGAAATCAGTGTTCTGATGCAGGTACAAGCATGTCTTTCAATACTATGCTATAGGCTATAATAAACAGTATGCGACATTTGTTTTATGTGCCTTTCTACTCATAGATGTAGGCCTATAAGAATGGATGCCATGTTGTGGCGTCTTATAATATTTTTTTTTAAACGAGTCCACGTGGATTCACTCACTGTATGGGATCGGAGACTGCTGGACGATACAACCTAGTTTAGGTTAATTGTTAGATTATATCTTAGAATATCTACAGTAGCCTATATAGTTTGAATATATTTAAAAGGTGGCTTCATGTGCGCAGCAAATGCACGTCCAGAGACAGTCAGCGAGTGTCTGCATACCTTTTTTGTGGGCTATGCAAATCGTTCATGACATTTACATTGAAATCACTCAATTCAATCTGTCCTTGTCACAGTATGCTGCACGTAGCTAGTTTAGAATACTCGTGTCAATAGCCTACATTGTGCTATGCTTCTCTTTATTGGTGAAATCGTTGATCCTAACGTTATCCGACACCCAAAACACACATAACTTTATTACTTGATGGTAGGCTATGACGCACACATGCCATGTCACACTAGTGTGCCAAATTAGTCATATATAGTCACATATAGTCTGGATTTGATTCTGTACGAACGTTAATCTATTGTTCTGTGTCCAGATGGTTTTTCTGGAAGTAGTTCCTTGCAAGTAAGGTCTTCAAAACAGCAGGTGGCGTAATTAAGCAAATATTGTTTAGACTAGAGTGATCGAATCTCACCATACATTTTCTAATGCATACAAAAGTAGGCCGAAGACCATAGAAACCGTTTAAAAATGTCCTGCTCATAAAATCTAGCCCACAGTAGGCTATATCTGCAAATCCCAAAGAAGGAAGAAACGGGGTGACATTGTGTAGAACCATTTAGAATAGAGTTTTAACCACTCGCGCAATGATCGTGCGCAGCTCCCAAAGGAGTCTGGATAGTCTCTTGGCATCCGCACATCTATTAATTCGTGTGCAGATCTGTGAAGGTCCACAGTTGTCGCAATTTTGAAACCGTGCTTCAAGGAGTCCAAGCACCAGCAGTATTTCCGGATTCGCAAAAATAGAGTGGAGAGGTCGGTAGAAATAAAACCTTGGTGCGATCGTAGCCCACAAAATACAACACAACATTCTGACGGCAGACTAACGAAGGGAAGGATAAATCTGATCTGGACGGGTGAGTGCTTTTACTGTACACAATATTTTACATTACTGTACAATATCTTTTCTGACTGTTACATTTTGCGATGGCTGTGTCGGAGCGTGAAAACCCACCTTGGCATCCTCTGTCAGCATCGCATAGCCCACCATGCAATGTGGTGATGCGCGTATAATGGTCAATGTCGCAACCTTGTTGTTGTGTCACATAAGTTACCCCGATGTTAGGATCTTAAAAAGTGCGGGGACATATTGTAATCGGTGTAAATACTTTATAATTAGGCTATTTTATACAAATGTGTGGACAAAATAACAAACAGCTATTACATATTTTGGGGGGGTGAATATGAGACACAAAATTGTTATGTTGTCTGACAGGTCTAATTTAAAGCTAAATTTGTATCGTAGGCTACTGAAAATGGATAATGTCTTCAGGGGATTTCTGGAAAGATCGGCTACTGTAGAACTTAAAGAACAACGTCAAACTCAGTATCAACCGCTGAGCTAGCTTATTGGAAAGGACCTGGACTTCTGGAACTTTCTGAAACTTTCTGAAACTTTCAGATGTTGTCATGTAGACCTACTAGGGCCTACTTTTCATGATTGATTAGACTTCACTTCCGTTTTTAAAGCACACATTAGACATACTAACATCTACCAACTCATCTAAAATATCATGGCATTTTGCTCTTTGATCTTAGTCACAAATGTGTATTATGGTTGTTAATACCTTTGTGATGTCATTAAAAAGAGAGAGTGGAATTCAGGGTAATTTGGACTCACCCATAGATATGAAGGTGAAACATGTGTCACAACAGGACAGGCACAACCATGAGGGTGCCTGGATTCCTGAGGGCTCATGGTGACTTTACAGCATGGCTACGCTAATCTTACACTAATCACACACTATCCATTGTGTTGCATCCAGGGACAAACTGCATTCTCACTGTTCTGGACCAGTTGTGAACTTCAGTCAACTTAAAGTGCATTCTGCCTATATTGACATGCAAAGGTATTACCCTGCACTGACATAACTGAAATGTATAGCGGTGTAGTGCACCATTCTCAACAGAAGACGCATGTAAACATTGTATGCATGTAAATATATAAATTATGTAACAGTTATGTATTGTTGCACAAGCTCGTGGCAGCAGGTGCTGTTAGTAGGTTATACCGAGGCAGTATAGACCATAATTCAATTCAGACTAATGCCAGAATCATTGCATGGTTCATTAGTTCTAGGGCATACACAGAGCCACTCTTTCCCTGGAAAGACATGGACACACAGAACACAGTACGACTGTGTGTGTGTTTATGTGTGTCTGTGTGTTTATTCCACACACCTATCATATGACTGAAATAAGTAGTGAATTGTCTGTTATGCTAAGAGGCTTGAGCTCCAGTCTCTTATAAAACAGCTGATTTCACTGAGGTCTTCTTTCATTTAGCTCTGTTCATACAGTTCAATACGAAAAAAACGTACGCTACTTTGCTCACAAGGTGAGTCAACATTTTCCTCAAGCCTGCCTCTGGCCATCGGACCTTTTGAGTTGCTAACTTACACTGACAGACCGTCCGTTTTCCTCTTCATCAAGATGTGGGGATGAGGATTAGCCTAGTCTCACAGAAACCATGATAGGTCTTCAAAAAAAGCGGTATAGATTCCACTGAAATGGAGCTTATGGATTCACAAAAGCACTAGTCTAGATAACCTTTAACACACTCATCGTACGTCACTCAAAATAACCTGCCTAAACCTGTTTCTAGAGAACTAATGCCCAGACAGTTAATGTACAATCCTACTCTTGTGCAGTTGAACTTAATTATGAGCTGGTTGATTAATGTATGTCAGAATTGTTATCACTATAATTACAGCAAATAACCAATGAAAGAGTAGATCTCCAGAAACAGGGTAGGGCATCCCTGATCCTGAGACATGACAGGACTTGACCGTAACTCTAAAACAGCGGGCCGTTATTTGAATAAACGCATGCTTTGTAAATGTCAGTTACAGATACGAGTTAAATAAAGCTTCAGTTAAAAGTTTTTATTATCCAGATGTTCTGATACACTTTGGCCATTCCTCCTTTTGTGGTTGGTTATGACGACATCATGATAGGCCACCATGTCAAATGAAACCTATGGCTGTCTAGTCTAACGTTGTTAACTGAACATCTTCTGCATGGGTTCCTGGTGGGCTTTCACACCAGAAACACTCGGCCTTCTGTCAGCTTCTTTGATATACTATCAAGCCTCTAGCAAATCTTGACTCACTTTCTTATTAAGCCAGAGGTTCTCACTTTCTCCCACAATCACCCAGTTGTTAGATTTCCCATGGGTTTGCTGTTAACTCTTCTTTCTAAGACCAAACAAAGGAAAGCTATTTTAGTGTAGGATGTGATCAAGTTAAACTGTCGTTCAAGTTAGTATATATGTCATATGAACTAGCATACATTTGCATACATGGGACACTGAAATTCTAAGTAGCCTCTTACTAATTATAAACATACTTATATAATATATAATATGGGAGAATGACTCATCTGCTGATTCAAGGTAATCCATAATGCCTCCTTTAACATTGGCCATCACACTTTCCTATAAGCATCCGTTCACATCAAGGTCACGCCAGCTGTTTGTAATTCAATCATTCTGTGTGTATTGGGAATCCGCTGGCATGGACAATCTGTCTCTATTGCACTGGTAGATACTCTGTCAATACAGATATTAAAGATACTGAGGCCTGCATTGATTGATCAGTTATGGACCTGCCATTTAGATCTGAGCCTGTATTCCTGGATAGGCATCATAAGATCTAAACATTGTAGTAAGTGGGTGACTGACCTAGATAAATTGCATTGACACTTAGCTGTTCTGCTGTCATACGCTGTCGCGAGTCAATGTTAGACCGCGCGGTGACGATTCCTGTTTCTGAGGGATAGTGGGATTGATTGACCCACATTTCCTGCTCACACTGTGACACGTTTCACGCAGAGCAGATCGGGATTTTAGCAGCCGTGTCCGCCCACGCGAACACACCACACACACAGTGTCTCTGTCCCCGACACACTCTCTCCGACGGCCACCGGCGCAAACACACAGACGCCAGCCTCATCCATGACATGAGTCTTAAAGTGCTGCAGGGCGGGAGATGGCTCAGTCACGGCTGAGTGAGAGGAGAGGGAACATACAGTACTGCACGAGTCAAGACAGGGAGGTCGTTGTTAGTCGTTGGGGGGGGGGAAAGATCGAAAACCAATCGAGAGAGATGCGTCTGTGCTTGGAACGCTTCTGCTCTAATTTGGGTGCTCTGAGCAAAGCTACTGTACGATCTGTTAGGACAGGGAGAGAAGGGAAGATACAAAAACGATATGGGGAAACGAGAGTGTGTGTGTGAGAGTGTGTATGTTATAGAAACAGAGAGCGAGAGAGATTGAGAGAAAAGAAAGGAGAGAGAGCGAGAGAGATTGAGAGAAAGGAAAGGAGCGAGGGAGGGAGAAAAGTGGGTGTGTGGAGAGTCAGAAAGTGAAGTTGATAAGTTGCCCCTGGGAGACAAAGACACTGACCAGGGCAGCCAGGGGGTTCCCGTGCCAACAGGAGTGGCATAAGGCAAGTGGTTGCCCATGTCCCATTCCCCCATACACACGCTCTAACAGAAAAGGGCACTGGGGTTAAAAATAGCAATCAAACAAGATCCAACTGGACTCCCTGTGGAACTGGTAACTATTTGCTTGCAATATATTTCATTTGTTTATATCACATCTATATTTACTATTTGTTGTGTTATAATATTTGCGTAGACAGCTTATTTGTGGACTGAGACGAGGTTTTTTTTTACAACACAGAATAAAAGAGCTTTCTTAGATGTAGGCTAGATGGTTAGCCACTTTGTTATTTGGATGTTGGCGTCAACTAAAGTCATAGTTATAGTAAGCTTGTGTGTTAAAGAGGCTTAACTGAAGTTTTTTGAAGATAAGGTTTAGAGTGGAGTCATCATGTTCCACTCATTCTAACCAGTTTTGCTGTCCTGAATAAGGGGTTGGCCTGTGCTGTTGTCTGTAGTTTTAAGGTCATCTCCAGAATGAGAGCCTCGCCTGAGTTGATTTATCGGTAAACAGATCTGGTCTATGGTGTCTCTCACCGCTTGTGTCACCTTCGGCCTGCCTCTCTCTCCTTCCCTGTCTCTTTCTTTATGTCTCTCTCTCCTTCCCTGTCTCTTTCTTTATGTCACTCTCTCTCTCTCTCTCTCTCTCTCTCTCTCTCTCTCTCTCTCCTGTCTCTTTCTTTATGTCTCTGTCTCTGTCTGTCTTTATGTGTGTTTATTTTCTTTCTTTCTATTATCACTCCTCTCATCTGTTTTCTCTCTTCTCCCACTTTCTTCACCCTCTTTTTCACTCTACTTTAGGCAGAACAGGGCTGAGTGTTCAGCAGGATAACATTGGCTGGTCGGCATCATATCTTATAACACAGACATTGAATCATTAGTTTTTCTTAGAGGGGATGAAAGATAACCCAAACTGATCAGATGATCTTTGTACTATTCTTTCTCTATAATATATTTTTTTTTCATGCATTATTTGGTGATCTATGCTTTGTGAAAAGCCTTAACAAAAGGGACATGTATATGACCACCACAACTGTAATCCTACCAATGCTCAAACAAAGTGTTTTGTGACATGATGTGACAGTTCTGTAACGTTTAATAGTAGTGTGCTGTAGAGCTAGGGTTATAGTGGTCATTTGAATGTTCTTTCTTTTAAATATACTGCCATATATTACCAAAAAAAGACTGCCAAAACAAACGTCCACATTTGGACATCAAAAGGTAATTCTGCTTCTACTCTGCCATGAACGTGCCCGTAGTGTCACCTCACAGAGCAGATGTTTAGCAGTAGCGTTCCCCCCCCCATCCCCAATAAGCCTTTCCTGAGCTGGCAGCCTGGCCCCCCTCCATGTGGCCATATTTAATCCATCACGTATTACTCTTGGTTTAGCTTCCCACTTTTAGCGTTAGCTTTTACAGTCATTTTACACCATTGCTTACACACTAATCGGACTAGCTGTGTGCCAGTATGAATACAGACTGCTGAGGGTCCACTCTTCGAAATCTGAAAGGGTTTGTCCCTGTGGGAGAAGCGGTCAGAAACCTCTGATGTGGGTCCTAGTTCAAACGTTTTTTAGTATAAATGTATTTGAGCTAACAAGCTATTCCTCCATGTGTCCTTTTGGGATGTGTGAGAGGGGCTGCACACTGAGCAATGTCACAGAGCCAATCTCAGTCTGTGATGGGCCTGTTTTGTCATCCCAGTGTGCTGATAATGTGCCGATGCAGGTGACTGACTGTGGAAACAAGTCTGACTTGTCAACATGTTGGTCAGGCTGTAACAGTTGGACATTGCCTGTAAAAAAGGCTTGAGTTTGATGTCATTTGATTTGAACAGTTCAGATTTCTTAGTGTGTATTGCTGATGCCTGGCTGTCCTCCTGCGTGGAGGAGTGTGGTGAAAGTGCAGTGTTCAGTTGAGTGCTACTAAAACACAAAAATAGATAAAACACTCCAACTTTTGTATCGTTGAGTTGTATGGTGTACAAAGAGATATTTTTATCTACAACTTTTAAAGGTAGATTCTCTGTAAAGGGAGTGTTAAAGTTAATGTCAACTCTTGAGTATACATATTTGCTCTCTCTCTCTATCTCTCTCCCTTTCTCTTTCTCTCCCTTTCTCTTTCTCTGTCCCCACACACAGATTCTGTAGGCCATTCAGAGGACCCTATCCTTCAACACGTACACTGACATACACTGTCGCACACTGTCACACACAGACGAGACCATGGTGGAATACTACCACATCTTAGGAGTCAACAGAAACGCGTCGCAGGAGGACATTAAAAAAGCGTGAGTACCAACCCCGTCACCTCCCCGCTATTTATATATGAGTGTTGTCGTTGGAAACGTGGGCCACTCGGAGGGATGTAATAGGCTAATTATATCACCTCCACCCCTCACTCCCCATAGTGGGAGGTGGGGGGGGGGCAAGAGGCCACAATGCAGGGAAGTTTCCACTCTTCTTCCAGTAACCTTTTGAGATCCCTGCTGTAACAGTCTGTCTGTCACACACTGTCCTGTAACGCCAGAAAACAGAGCGGCTTAAGTGAGGAGTGACACATGTTGTGTGTTAGGTAGCATTGCGAAGATCTTCAGAACTGTGGGGTAGCTTTGGTAGCAAGTCAACATTTTCACAATACTACCTGACAAGCGTTGGGAGCCCTTTCACAAATCAAATCAAAATGTTTTTGTGTAGCCCTTTCACAAGCAATGTCACAGAGAGCCTCACGTACGCCCATAGAACTGCCCCTCAACCAACCTAAACCCTCAAGGAAGACAAGGAAAACTCAGAGAACAACTCAATAGAGGAAAAACTCATTGGAGAAACCTTGGGAGGAGCAATTCAGTGAGGGATCCCCTCGTCCAGAGACGGTTAGTGAAACTGAAAGAGAGGTGCAGAACACAGGCTTTCACAAAACTCCCCAGCGCATATATAGCAATATTGTCAGTGTTGAAAACTGTAATATGAACTTTTGCGAAAGTGTCAATAACTGTTGTGGGGATTGTGATTGTTAAAAACTGAGAGGCAGTATTGTGAGTGTGGTCAAAACAAAGTCCCGGCTAGCTGTGATTTTGGATATTTCTGTGTTTACTTTTATCACCTCTATGGCCTCTGTAATTTATAAAAAGGGTTCTTTGTAGATATCCTGCGTCATTCTCTTTTTTTCTATGAGGACATTTAGACTGTTGATGAAGTTTACTACTTATCTGTGCAAACAAGCTCTGCATGGACAGCAATAGCTTGCTTATCAGCTCATTTTTCTGTGGACTCCCAACCAAAGACTCAAAAGACTCCATTGACCATAGACTGGCCACCTAGCGCCCCTGTTTCAATAGACACTATTGACTGTGTAGACTGTTAACCACTGAGGCTATTGAGTTAAAACTGTTTAAAACCACTTTAAACCATCACCGCTGCCAGGCTTAGAGAAACAGCTGATTCAGCTGGACCCACCCACTCCAGCTTGGACCTCATGTCAATGAAGTTTACACCTCCTTTGTGGGCTGTATTGTATGTGTTGAGTGTAGATTTGTTTCTACCTGTAATTGTGTGCATGCCCTTTCTTTGTGTGTATGAGCGGGTTTCTTCCTTGTATTGTGTGTGTGTGTGTGCGTGTACGAGCATGTGCGACAAGAACAAGTGTCTCATGTGTGTGTGTGTGTGTCTCTGTTTGTGTTTACAGCAGGAGTGTGTTGTTGCTATCCTTAAAAAAGAAACCATTCATGGGTCTCGCTCTACTTAGCATGGCTCATGACAGTTGAGGACACCCTGTCTCCGAGATAAAGTATCTGAGAAAGATGTTCTCAATGTGAAAGTGTTAAGGACAACACACAACATTTGAAAGGATGAGTGATTATTTCATATGTGGAAAACCTCAATATAAACCTCTCTAGGGGTTCATTTGGTTGTGAATTACATGACATCCGCTCAAATTTGACGAAATATACTTTATCAACTGAATCAACAAAATCCATGTTCTCAATTAATCTAGTGGACCTCTTTATCATAAATTGACTGTAAATGATGTTTTAAGATGGTGACATTTAGCCCTTCTGCCTTTTATGCATCTCTGTGTGTCTCTTAGTGTTGAAATATTGTTTGTATCTGTGTTTCTTCCTCAGCTACAGGAAACTTGCGCTCAAGTGGCACCCAGACAAGAACCCAGACAACAAGGAGGACGCAGAGCGGAAGTTTAAAGAGCTGTCAGAGGCCTATGAGGTGTTGTCAGACGGTAGGAGAGGCTCTGTGTATCCTGCACACATGAAAGTCATCCCCTTTATCATGCTATACAAGCTCTGTTCTTTGTGTCCTTTATTAGTTACCGGCGTATGTGTTTGACTGTAAAGCCAAACATATGATCAGTCATGTGTATCTTCTGCAGATTGGTCCACATCCCTACTAGAGCTCACTCTCTGTGGATGTGAAGAAAAGCTCTTTGTTTGCCTTCAATAAAGAACTTAAAGAAGGCACTCTGGTTGAAGCACAACAGATCTTAAAAAAAAACAAATTGTGGTTGTTATGTGTAGTTCTCACAGCAACAGTAGGAAAAAAACCTGTTAGTCTTTAAAGTGCACAATATGAGGACTGTTTGTGCCGAATGAACGCTTGAACATGAGCTGCTTCAATTGGGTCTCTGTATGCAAGGCCTTGAGTCATTCATCTCCTTTGCAATTTCTACTTCTTGGTATATGAAAATGTGAATTTGTTTAGATGTCCAAGTTTTAACAATGATAAATCTGCATTCAAAATCCTTAGGCTTGAATGAGTCTATTAACTCACTCTACAAAAAGAGTGACTGACTGAAAAATATTTAATTCAAGTGATTACGAACATATCTCTAATCTAGAGCGAAGGATGATTGAATCATCCATATTCATGCCAGCATGTTAACATAAGTGAAAAGTAAAGACAACAAATGTGTTTTCAGAGGAGCATTTTCTCTGAGATAAATGTAATTTTTAATCTCCATTCTTCCTTTTTTCTTTAGAAAACAAGAGGGATCTGTATGACCGGTATGGTAAAGAAGGGTTAGCTGGAAATGGAGGAGGAGGTATGTTGACGTTTGCTTTGTGTATGATTCCCTGTATATGCACTGGTGGCGTTCTTCCTCCCACAGTACATGCAGAGCTATAGATCCTATATCTTTTGAACCATTATGTACAAATGCTACACTACACGCTGGAAATAAGTTTGACTGTCTTTGGCCATCATGGGCATTACCGGTAACTATCAACAAAGCTTTGTTGTGTAATGCTTCGGTTAACTTCAGATCTACAGCATGCAGATACCATATCTACCATGTGGCTCGATTAAAATGTTGTAATGTATTTGGGGGGTAGAAACATCTAAATTATTAAGATGAATATTCACATTAATTTAAGATCAAATAAATGTATCAAGATGTTTATGCGTATAAGAGGGTAATATGATTCTGTTTTCCACAGGAGGACATCATCACAACGGAGACCACTATGGCGGCGAGTTCACATTCCGTAACCCAGAGGATGTGTTCAGGGAATTCTTCGGTGGTCGAGATCCATTTGCAAATTTCTTCGGTGAGTTGGTCTTCCCACCCTTTCGAGGATAAAGCAGTGGGTTACTCTCAGATGCACCCTGGGGGAACTTCCTTTATCCTAGAGTGGAGCAAGAAATATATTTCAGAGAGACAAACACAGACAGAGAGAGAGAGAGAGGAGGCAAAGGCCAAGAGAGATGGTGTAGAGGGGAGAGAGTTGATGGAAACGAGATTGAAGATTGGAGAGCTAAAAAGGTGAAAATATCCTTCAGTGAACTTTGAGTTGCTTCTAAATAGTTTATGTGCATTGCATATTTGATATCCTGTTGAACTGTAGTTGTACGGTACTGATGTTGACTTTCGAAGTAAGGCCTTGATTCCCCGCTCAAATCAAATCCTACACACATGTCATCTTATAATTCATTTTCATTCATTTTTCTCGCTCCCCCTCTCTCTCAATCCCTCTCTCACCATCTCTATCTCCTCTCCCTCCCGCTCTCCTTTTCACGCTGTCTGCCTCTCCTTTATATCCTTTATGAGAAAAGGCCTGAACCCAAAAGGCCTTTCACTAATGCGTCTTCTACTGCATTGGGCCGTCTCAAACACTCTGACCCTACCACCGCAGGAGGTCTTTACCAAACTCAGAGGGCCAAGGAAGATGTCGCCAACTGTCTCTGTTTGGCTCAACCTTCACTTTATTCAATTGGGATTTAAAACCCCCTTCAACTGAACAGGGCCAGTTTTGGGTTTACACTGCTCCTTGATTGGATTGGTTTGAGCTGAGCTCAAAAGGGCAGCAGTCATGAAAGAAAAAGCAGTTGGATTTCATGGTCATTAGCACACTCCTGTAATGTTAGCCAGTGGTGGGTAGTGTAAAATGGCAAACCAAGGTTGTTAGCACAGTGTTGTGGTCTGGGCTAAAAGGGCAGGCATATTGTAATGAGAGGAGTTTAGCTTGGTTAGAGAAGCCTGTATCTGCTCGGCGAATGACAGCAAGGCATCCATAGTTCACTCTAAATATGGAGTCCACACGCAGACAGAGGACGGATATGAGAGCCTACATCATTCAACTGGAATGCTTTCAAAAATAGCTTCCGTATTAAAACAAGAGCAGTTGTAACAACGCCAGGGAGTGTGTGTGTGTGTGTGTGTGTGTGTGTGTGTGTGTGTGTGTGTGTGTGTGTGTGTGTGTGTGTGTGTGGTGTGTGTGTGTGTGTGTGTGTGTGTGTGTGTGTGTGTGTGTGTGTGTGTGTGTGTGTGTGTGTGTGTGGTGTGTGTGTGTGTGTGTGTGTGTGTGTGTGTGTGTGGTGTGTGTGTGTGTGTGTGTGTGTGTGTGTGTGTGTGTGTGTGTGTGTGTGTGTGTGTGTGTGTGTGTGTGTGTGTGTGTGTGTGTGTGTGTGTATGTCTGTGTGTGTTGCAAATGTAAAGCATGGTAAATACTTGTGAGCACTTACAGTATTTGTGCAAATTCTGCTTGGGGAGTGATGGTGAGAGATGCCCTGAGCGTCACTGACTCATGTTTGTTATTGGGCTTGAAACAAGCAGGGGGGTTGTGCATTGCTCCTTTATGTACAAAATGAGTCTACATTAGACTACAAACTCCCAAAATGACACTAGTAAAAAATGGTCAGAACAGTCTTTTGCTTCATCTTAGAATATGATTGCTCTGTTTATCTGTTATCTGAGTGTAAACTGGTCGTTTGACTCAGACTGAACTTGTAATCAAACATCCTGGAGTTTCTGAAAAACGAAACAAGTGAATCACAAGCACAGATGTTGTTGTTGTTGTACCAGGTTGAGTCGGCACAGTATGTTTCAAAAGACCACGCTGCCAAACCTCACAGCCGACAGTAAGATGATAGGACCCGCTAGTCTCCCCTGGTACAGGACTGTATGTGCTGGATAGATGAAGCCCACCAAAGACCTTTATGGATACCTGGGATGTGTGTTACGGACAGGTTCCATCAGGTTCATAATGTGTCCTTCCTTACTTGCTTCCTTCTTCCTTTCTAGGTCACTTTCCTTCTCCCTTCCTTACTTCCTCTCTGTCCTCTTTCTTCCTTCCCTCCCTTCCTTCCTGTTTTCCTGCCTTAATCGTGGCACTCACTGGTTCTTATTCCCTCAGATGTGTGTGCATGGCTTCCGTTTCACCGTTTTGGATCCGAGCTCAAATTAGCTTCAACCCTTATCCGAATACGTCTGTGGTGTGGGTTTCTGTTTGGTGGTTTGTTATGTGGTTGGTCAGGTGTTTGTTTTGTAGAGGATGTAGCCTAATAGCTCTGACTGACTGGAGATGAAGCTCGGCCAGGGATTTCCTGTCAGTACCACACCAGCTGGTGCTGAAGATCTGTCACTTACTTCTGCTTCAGCCGACTGGGGTCCAAGCAGCACACACACACACACATACAAACACACACACAGACACACAACCTCCTCCTCCTCCACTGCTGTCGTCTGGTTTGGACTAAAGCATTTCCAAACCAGTCCGACCTCATTCCAGTCAAGCTAAACAAGTTACGTAAAGTAAACAGTAAACTGAACGTGCTCTGATTTCCAGTACACCGCATGAGTTATAGATATCTAACACTGATGTAGGCAGTTCTAAGTCTGAATTGATATGACCTAACCTCTGGTTATGTTAGCTTGCACTTTGTACAGAGAAGCTTGATAGACATTGGGAGACCTATGCTGACTGTCCTTAGCTTGTTCACTGCAGCGTGTCGATCTGTGTCCCAGACAGCGGGAGAGCTCTGCCCAGCAGGCCCAGCCTTATCCAGCTCAGTTGACCCAGATCAAAGCACAATTAGCCACATATCCACGGGGGGGTTCACAGGGGAAAGCATCCGGAACAGAGGAAGGTCACATCCAGTTTTAGGAATATTCCAAGGCACAGAAACAGCCTCCAGCCAGGTTCTGCTTTTTGTAACATCCTTTCTGCCTCCGTTTTGGTCTTGGGGTTTTGGTATTGTGTGGTGCATTCCGGAAATGGTTCATCCTTCATGTAGTTTCCCTGTGCCTGTCTCACAACGACAGATGATCCTTTCGATGACTTCTTTGGTGGTGGGCGCAGTCATCAGCGGGGGGTGAGCCGGAGTCGAACCGGGGGTCCTTTCTTCCATGGGTTCGGGGGATTCCCACCTTTCGGGGCCGGCTTCTCAGGTGTGGGCATTTTCCATCGCCGAACACTGAAATACTAATTGCTTTGTATGTAAATTTGTATTTGATTTGTGATTGCATTATACCTTTACTGAACTGTGGTATATGCAGTTTGCGCTGGATAAGTTTTGAATTAAGCTGGGGAGGGAATGCGTGCTCACTGTGTTGCTGGTGTGCCCACAGCGCCAGGCTTCTCTCCCTTCGGGACAGATGGGCGGCGGCGGCTTCGCCACCTTCTCTTCCTCGTCCTTCGGAGGGGGTGGAGGGGGGGGAGGGGGGATGGGCAACTTCCGCTCCGTGTCCTCCTCCACCAAGTTCATCAACGGCCGAAAGATCACCACCAAACGGTAGGCCGCGGCCTCCACATCTCCAGCTCTGAGACTGGAGATGTCGAGGCAGGGGTGTCACATGTACTTGTATTTGAGAAACGATTGTTGTTGCGTCCTGACAAGTATGGACTGTTTCGTCCTTGACTATAACCACTGTAATGCTGCTAGAACTGTGCTACCTCTAGTCATGATTATCTGCTGCACTTATTACATGTAGTATTTGTATGTTGCTTTGGATAAAAGTGTCTGCAAGATTGATACACGTGAAAGTACATTTAAAAAGATGGTGTCCTTGAGAGTTAAAATTGTTCTTTCTTCTGTGTTTTTTCATCTGTGTGTCAGGATTGTGGAGAATGGCCAAGAGAGGGTGGAGGTAGAAGAGGATGGTGAGATGAAGTCTCTAACCATTAATGGTAAGGAGCAGATGCTAAGACTGGGTGGCAAGTGATAACTCATACTCACTCCAGGAAAACATATCCACTAACCCCGCGGCCAGGGAACAGACCATGGGTTAGTCTTACCTCGTAGTACAAACGTCTCTCTCGACCTGGAAACATTCTTCGTTTTCTTCATTCACGAGGGTGAAAATGATGTTCACAAGGGGTGTATTTATTCTGGATAACCTTTTGTTTGTGGGACCATCTCTCTTCTAGGATAAGATTATTTTATTGTTTATTATTGATACTATGTATGATGGTATTTTCTTTTATACATGCAGATGTATTTTTCTTTTCTGCAATATTGCAGGTTTAATGGGTGGATTTTGACTTTTAGATTTGAAATAGACGCAGTCAGATGGACAACTGAATTGAGCATGCTATTTTTGCTTTGTTTCATTTAAATCAATTTAACTGTTGGTTCTCAAACCTTGCTCTAATGTTTGTAACTCTCACAACACTTCTCTAACCTCTCATGACCATGCCTGTAGATGACAGTTTAGATGAATGAATTCATACATTTTATTATTAATATGCATTTTGTGAATTTATTTTCTTTTGTTTGATGAGTGTTAATTCATCTCTGCATGGTTCCCGGTTTGGGCTGCTCATGCTATTTCTGTAACTGTTCCATCACTGCAAACCATTGAGTGGAAGACAAATGATCTCTATATAAATATGATATAGTACATGGATAAACAGGGGATTTTGTGTATTTTGTATAAAAAAAGAAAAAAAAGAATGAAAGTAATGTCCCATGGAGTTTGGTCAATAAATTTAAATTTGACCCAATAAGGGCTGTTGCAGTAACTGAAGAGTCTGTGTGATGTTTGTGTTGGCTTGAGTGACCCCTCACACACACACACACACACACACACAAACACACTCCCTGTTGTGTGTGTGTGTGTGTGTGTGCTTGCCTGTGCACACCTCACACCGCCTCACGCCTCACAGAAACAACCTTGCCGCTTCTCTAGGAAACTTCTCACCACATGACTTACCTTTGTGTCCATGTTAACCTGCTACTAACGGCAACCGTCAAGCGACAACTAACGTTTGACAACTGTGACTTGTTATGATAACATGAACGTTTTGCTTTCACTGGGTTTTTCTGGAATATGAGTGCAACCAAAGGATTATAGGTATCAGTTTCATCTAAAAAGTAAATGACAGCAAAGTGTATACAATTTGTATATGGAGTCTCTCAGAGCTCCTGACACAGGGAGAAACAGACACAGGAGAGGCTGTGCCTTTGTTGCTGTGTCACGTGTATGGTAGCTCCCTCTAGGCCCTGCCAGGTTTCGACAGTACACCCACTGATATGTACAAATTCTGATAACGACTTAACCCCGAAAGGAGATTTGGTCCACACCCTTACCTCAGAGCAGTGCTGTGCCAGTTCAGGTGCTCATATCAGCTGTATTTATGTCAACCATGAGCCCTTCTGTGGAATTCTGTGTATTTCTTAATCAGTAGGCCCAAGTTGGTATCAGCAAGCCTAAGATCACTAGTCAAACATCCATAAAACATCTTGTCTGGGACACTTCATGTCATAGTGCCACATTAGGGTTACTGTGTTCAGACAGTGTTCAGACAGTGCTCAGCTGGATACAGCTGTCTGATCACTGAAGCTCACGGGGAATGGGTTATGAGTGGGTGTGTTCGTAGCCCATCTCTGGCACACAAGTTCTGTGGAATGTGCTGGAAGGGGTCTGGTTTATTTTCACAAGCCCCAGCGCATTTTCAGGAGCGAGGAGGAGAAAGGAGTGGTGAAATCCGTCACAGTTGGGTAAAAGGGAAGTGAAGAAAGATTGCTCCGAACAGTTGACGTTTACATGCAGTTAGCATGACACATTTATCCAAAGTGATGTTCAAAAAATGAATTAATAGTACATGTAGGATTTTTAGGAACTAGAGGTGCACAGTTGTGCATAGTGGTTAATGCCAAGTAACAGTCCATTTCACAAGAAACAATGCTACAACATTTAAAGAGTGCTTAAATTCCCTATGTATCCATTACGTGAGTCAGCCACACTTAATTGTCTAACTATTTCAGACAAGTATTTCATAGAATTCTCATTCCAGGGCAGGCCCGTTGCGGTTTTGATATTGTTGTGTTTTTTTGTTTTTTCCCACCTGAAGGTTGATTGAAGTATCATGTGCCAACCGTGTTGCTAGGTAACACAGTATCACTGTCCTTACACAGCAAGTAGACTAAGGTCACCTTGGTTGTGTTTGTGTGTCTGTGTTTGTGTGTCTGTGTGTGTCGGTGCTGATGCCTATAGGCAATTCCAAATCGTGTGTGGCAATTAGAGGCAGGTAACTAGAGTCAGGCCATACCTCAACATAATCATTTGCTCATCCCTGCAGTTGAAAATATCACCATACCTTTAAACTTGAAAGACAAATCTACTGAATTACACATTTCTTTGGATCAAATTGTTTTTAGGTAAAGAAGGCATGCCGGTGCCCACAGCTATGTGAAAGCTGGCAGCTGAGTGTATTTGTTGAATAAATTCACCTCACTGTGAAGTAAATTGTAGGATATGTTTACTGTGAGACCATAGGACTCTCTGGTGGCTGAAAAGAGGCATTGCAGTTCTCACAGAAAATATATTAACTGTGGTTTTGTTATCTGAACAAATAATTAATATCCTTAATTCTATCCAAATATTTGATTAGGGTGGATGTATAAAAGAAAAAGTGTACGCTTAAACACACATCTGGCAATTACGGTGGCCCTGAAGTGCAAAACACACACCCCCTAATATGAGTGCATCCCTCCAAATGAAAACACTCCCCTCAAATACGAGTCAACTCCCCCCAAATAGGATGACTTGCTCACCTCCCCCCAATACAAAGACACGCTCCTCCACATGGAGAACGACATAACATTAACTCAAAACCACATTACATTAATTTCAGTTAATATAATAAAATCACCGAATGAGCAAAAAAACCATGACAAAAAAATCATTCCATAGGGTTGCGCTTTACCATCGCCATCTGGTGGTTTAGTGTAAAAACTGCACCTGTAATGGGTGGTTGTAAAAACGAAACGAAAACGAAAAACCACGGAAAATGGGTGGTTTTTCCGTTTTGGGAAAAAACCAAACGAAAACGGGAAATGGGTGGTTTCCCGTGGGTTTGCTATGTTAAACACTGCTAAAATCGAAGTTCAACCTGTTATTCATAGCCTAGGCCTACATATAATATAGGCTATATATATATTGAAGCTTGCTTTTCTACAGGTAGGCCTACACTCTTGCACTTTTGAGGTTCACGTTGTTAAAATTGTAACTTGTTTAACTACATGCTCTGATGGTTCTTCCCTTTGGCAATTTGGTTTTACAAATAGGCTACAGATGTTCAGTGCTTCTTGGTGGGAAGATGAAGGAGCGTCCTGTAGCTGTCGGATGATTCCGTGTTTGTGAAAACTTACATGGCGATAAAAACCTATTCTGATTCAGATTCTTAACTCAAATCGGAAATGGTTGGTACAGCACTTTCGTCGCTGAGTGGATGCAGTAACTAACAGGTAATAAGAAATTGATCCACATAAGTACGAAATGCAATAGCCTGACAGAGTTACGTGCACCAGGGCAGTTGTTTAGCTATCGAAGCAGGTAGCAAGTAGGCCGATTTATGCAAAAGTAAAAATTGCGTGTTACACCGTGTCCTAACTGGATGCGAGCGTCCAACTGCCGCGTCGCATCCGACACTCTCTGTCCACACTGAACGCGTAAAATATGCACTTCTGTTACGTCACGTAAACAAACAGCTGTGCTAAATTTAGGAGACGTTCATCGTCCATGTTCAGCTTTCGACGCGAGCGACTAAAATAAATAGGAACAGGGCGTCCGACAAAAAGCTCAGTCAAATACCGCCGCTGCGCTTCAATACCGCCATCTAGTGGTTTAAAGTGTGAATTAGAAGTGCAGTTCCACAGTAAACCAATAGATGGCGATGGTAAAGCGCAGCTCTATGGAACAGGTTTTTAAACGTTGAGTTACAATAATGTAATGTTTTCCATTTGGGGGAGTGTGTCTTTGTATTGGGGGTAGGCGAGCAAGTCATCCTATTTGGGGGGAGTTGACTCGTATTTGGGGGGAGTGTTTTCATTTGGGGGATGCACTCATATTAGGGGGTGTGTTTTGCACTTCAGGGCCACCGTAGGAAATAACCATTTAGAAGTCTCACATTTACTGGGTGCAGATACAGCATTCTGCCCACTAGATGACAGTGTCTCCCCACAGAGATAATGACATCATCCTACAAGTTGATTATTGGTTCTAACCACGACATATCAGACAACAGTCCCCCTAAACATGGATATATTTAAGCATAGCCTTGTTGCAATATCTGCCCTAGCTGTAAACTCAACAAGTGTGGGTGAAACGTGATAAGCATCATTAATCAAAGGTAAATAAATTGACACTTCATTAGTCAGTTGTCTGTGTCAATAAATAAGTAAACAATAAGTACAAAGCTGGGATTCCTCTGGCCTTAAATTGGGGGGGGAAACTATGTAGGTTAACCAAGCATCACCTTGACAAAATGGGTTATATTAACCATTATTTCCAGATAGTTCTACAAAACATTTTCTAGGACATCTCTCATCCATCATGACTTTGCATATTTATATGTCTTGCCCTTGAAGCCACATGATGACTTTCTGTTACTAGAAGGCAGCATCCTGTTTGAATTCCACTCCATGCCATCCTCGTCTGTGGGCAAGGCAGGCATGCAGGCCCATCTCTGGGATAACATCAGGCTGACAGGCCCTGGGGCTACCGGGCTGGGCTGGCTGCATTATGAAAGATGTGGGAGATAGGGCTAGCTAACACCGGGGCGCAGCCAGCTGTTCTCTGACCGTGTCGGAACAAGGGCACCAGCGTTATCTCCACTTTCAGCAGTGGCGGCACCTCACCGGGGCCGAGGTTTATATTAAAACCTGATGGAGGGACGGAGGGAGATACGGGGAGATACACCTTTTGCATTGATAATGGTGTCAGCAGATTAGGGTTGTTGTTTACGAGCAAACAAAAAACAATGTATGCGTGTGTGTGTGTGTGTGCAATTTGTGACTAGTCTGACCCAGACATTTTACCGTTAAATACATTAGGATTAGTAGACTTTTTATGTATATAATTGGGATGTCTATTTTGTGCTTGAGCGTGTGAGAGATGATGTGTATGTTTGTGTGAGACTGTGTCTCAGGTGCGTGATGTCAGTCAGACAAATCACAATACAATGTCTCTCAAGACAATGACTGAATGAATTCATCGCCAAACATTCTGTTTGCCAAATTAAGTATTTGATCCAGGGAAATAAAAAACCTCCTTTATGAGTATTAAAATAATTATCGACATTGTTCTTTGATATTGTTTTGCTGAAATTAATTAAATGATAATGGATTTTCTCTGCGGGGAGTCAGTCTCATCACCCAGGTAACAATCCCATAATAGAAACCAATATTGATCTGCAGGAGAACAGAGGCTTTAAACAAAAGAACACAGCCTCATAGATATGGCAACATACTGCTTAGACTTCCACCCAATTCCTCCCACGCAAACAGGATTTTGGTAGGGGGAATCATTTGGATTAAATGTGTATTTGCTTTAGCACTACGTTTTCCAAACTGGAAGGAGACAGGGTGAATCCCATCTAAGAGGAAACCATGTTGAGTAGCCTGTGTTAGCCTTCTGGGAGGGATTCTGGCGGTGGTGTCAATCCTCCATTTCGGGGATTCCACTCTGACAAATAACAATGTGCCTGCGGTCGCCCCCTAGACTACAAATCTACGAGGGTCAGGAAGGATGACTCATGGTAATAACATGGCCATTCAGATGTAACTGGAGTGTCATTGTGATCCTTTTGTCTCTGTCAGGGGCTTGTTAGTCTACCAGCTGATAGGCTACTCGCCATCTTCGACCCCATGGTCTTTGCTCTGCTGCGTTGGACAGTTTAAGTGACTCGGTTTAGGGCCAGATGAATGGAGAAACCAGACGTGGACAGCTCGGTGGATGGACTTATTAGGAGGCAAAAGGGGGAAATGTCAGGAAGTAGAGAGAGGGAGACTGAGAGAGGGAGGTATATTACCTGGAATGCTTGTGCTAGTCAAGGCAGTATCTCTCTGAGCAAGATAAGAAGTGACAGAGTGTGTTTTTACTGAGGCAATTGTATCAAAAAAAGAACCAAATGATACAGACGCCGAAGCATTAAACAAACGACCACTCAATTGTTTTAAAAACAACTGGTCTTGATTAGACTGTTGATTGATGGCATCACTAAGCGGCACCTCAGTATGAAGTCTAGGATTGTAAACAGTCAATTAATTATTCAAGTTGGCTTCAGGCTGTGTAAACTAATAATTACATATTCCATGGATTACCCTGCAGCTAAGTTTCTCCGGGGCAGTTAGCATGCAGCGCTGCATGCGAGGTGACCTCTTGTACTCCGAACAGGTCTCTCTGTATGTCTCCCTGCCCACCAACACTGGTTTTGATATGTCACTCTAATGGCTTGCGATTTGTTAAAGTCTGGGCTATTAGATGTCATGTGCGGGAGGTGAAGGCGGGGGGGGTGGGGGTGTTGAGGTGGGGGGCAGGTTTCTCTTCTAAATGAGAGCAGGTTCAGCACGCGAGCATCTGGACCCTTTCTTCTCTTCGGCGTTCCCTTAATTACACAACACAATGGCGTTGAAATCTGCCCATAATCTCGCAAGATAATAAGCCCCCACCCTCCCACCCCCACTCCATCACCCATCCCTAACCACATCCCCTCCAACACACACATACAAACACACACACACACACACGGCTGCCGCTAATTCAATATAAATGTAAATTACCAAGAGAAAAGAATAACCAAAATCTCATTTTATTTACATGACTAATCACAATGAAGCGCAGCCACATGAAATATGAATGGGAAATACGGGGTGGGGGTAGGGGGGGCAGCCTGAAGGGGTGTTTGAACTTTCCCGTATTTCTGTCCTCTTTGTTGTTCAGTGAGGGTACATCAGTTTGACGAGCACTTGTTATAATAGATGCATCTCTTTCCAATGTTTAATTGTTTTGCTCCCGTCAAGGACGTTGCAAGGTAATACAGCTCGCTTGGAACGACAGGCACACACATACTCACACACAAACACACACACACATACACACCTGGATGCAGGCCTTTGTGTCAGCATGAATCAGGACATCCACACTGAACATGTCATGTACCCGCGTGCGCATCCCACCTGAACCTACCCTCTCTTGCTTTGACCACACCCCTGTAGATGTGCCGGACAATGAGGAGCGCAGCTGCAGACAGAACGCCCTTCCCGGCCCCCCGTCCCAGCAACGCTACCTGAGAAACGCCCCCCAGAACCCCCATGAGGACGAGGAGGAGCGCGGCCTGGCACTCGCCAGAGGTGGGTCCCCCACACTAGGGCTATTTTCTGTCATGAGGAAGTCAGTGGTGGTGAGAGAGATCGTGATAGACACAGAAAAGGACGTTTTGTGTGTTTGTTGACATGGGTCACGCCAGTGTCACAGGCATCTGTAGGCTACAAAACAAAATGAAGAGAGATGTGTATACATTCCCTAATGTCCAGTTGTTAGAGGGATGGTTTGATTTATCTCAATTGTTTTGGACTCCACTGGCTTCAAACTTGCATTGTTTCTACATTTAAGCTCCAAGCCTAAAGTTGTTATAGCTTCAGTTTATAGTAATGCTCCAAAAACTTTGCAGTGCTTAAATCTGTTGAAAGTGGATGATCCAGGAACAGTGGGTAGTGTAGTTGTGTAGGATTATTTTTTAATCAGACAAAGCTTAGCTAAAAAATAAAGGGAACTCCTTAATAATGCCGGCTAATTGTCTGCCTTTGTATCTGATGGTTGTACAAAGGCTTAATGACAAAGCATGCCATGTCGGACCGGCTGAGGTTAACACTGAAGAAATGTAAATGACTGAGATGTTCATTAGATGCCTCTGTTGTTCTCCCGGTAATGGCCAAAGGTCAAAGGTCACCCTCTGTTTTCCTACGGAGGTCATGGGGTCAAACACAAAAGCCATGCAATTATCTCTTTCACACACCCCTCACTTTATAATGAGGGTTTTGGTCGGACCTGTCGTGGGGCCATAATTCTTTGGTTAATTCACTTGTTGTGGCACTTGAACAAAGACTGGTTTTCTTTCGGCGATTTAGGAACATTTGTTTCAAAAAAAGGTTCCAGATAATCTTTTTTAATTTAAATGTATATATATAACTTACAAATAGAATCATCTCTTAATGGTATATATGTTTCCATCTCTGCAGTTGAAGCTGCCATAGAAAAGCTGTCTCCTTTGGATTCTTGTGAAAACATTTACATTTTAGTGGAGATTAACAGATTCCATAGAGACATGAAGCAAACTTGAGTAATTATTTATCTCATGGTAAATGTTTTTATCAATCTATTTTCCCAAGGACACATTGATACCAAGAGGAAGAAACTGTGGCAAAAGGAGGTGGAGTCTATGAAGAAGCGAGCACCCCGATTGGTTCCTCACATCGGTGCCTGGTTTTGAGAAACTCCCGTCGATCCGACCCGTACTGTGCACCCGCCCCCCCCCTCCCTGGAGGAGTATGGTTATCCTAAAATGTGGCATTGACATGTCCCACACCCCACGTGTACATACTGATGTCCCAGCATATATCTGTCTTTGTCCACTGTCCCATGTCTCCCCCTCCTCTCCCTCACCCTTGCGTTGTGTAAACCTCACCCCTCATCCTGTATGCCAGGCGTTTTATAGTTTCTCAAGGTCTTCCTGCCTCTTCGTGGCACCTGTTCTCAATGTGTATGCAAGCATGCTCTCATTAACCTGATGGAGCCCTCAATGGAGACCCCAGGTCACTCATTGCTATTCTTTGTCCGACTTTAGAGGAGAGGAGGGGCTGTGTGTTTTCCTAATGTTGTATTTAATTTCGATTCAGACTCGGGCTATGCAGCACATACAAAGAAAAGCTCTGTACTTGCCATAATTAGTCTCTTATGAATGATTTTTTTGTTGAGCTTTTGTCCTAGAAGAGATATATATTTTTGGGGTTTGTAAAAGGATGTAGGTGGGAGAAGTAGTGTTGGAATGCCTGTGAAGACCCAGATTACATGGAACTGTCACGTTTATTTGTTTGGTTTTCAACTAGTTAGAGAAAGAGGAACCCAAAGAGAGGTGTATGTGAAAAGGAGGATTTTTGGGGGGTCAAAGTAATATTACATGAGACCGAAGAATGTAAAAACACTTCTTCCCTAAGACAACATTGATTTGCTAGTTGACATGGAAGACTACAGTACTTAACTGCATTAAAGATTCTAGAAAAACTAATCTGTTTAGAAAAGTCATTTTTTTTCCTGACAGAACTGAACTCCCGCGTAAATGCCAAATGTTTCTTAAGGCGCAATCTTATTTGTGAGTTTATGCATGCCAAAGAGCAGCCTTCTCTCTCCCAGATTTGTTCTAGACAGAGCAAAGACTGTTAAGAAAATCATGATGAGTTGCTGCAAATGAAATCAACATGTTCTATGTTCTGGATCCATAAGATTCCCATTAAGGCCTAGTTTTGAAAGCACTGTGATCTGATTGCCAATCAACACAAACGATTGCCAGGTGTGGTTCACAAATGAGTGAGTGATTATGACAAAGTGTGACTGTCCACATGCAAGTTTTGTGGTTGTAAGGTTGGCTAAATGGTTAGAGAGTATGACTACAGATCAGGAGGTTGGGGGTTCACATCCCCCAAGGTGCTTTTAGATGAAAGCTTTCAATTGAACATTGAACTTATGTCTTCAAGTGGAATTCATAAAGACATAATTAGATTCCGAGGGAAATTCAGCAAGGCCCTGGTGGCCGAGTGGATATGCATGGGATCTTGAGTCCTGACCCCTTCCGGTTCAAATCTGGCTGGAGGCAGTGTACCCCATGCTTAGTTTCTGGCATGCAAAGCATGATGGTATCTCTTTAAGCAGAGCACTTTTTAAAAGATAAATACTACCTTCACATGTAGGAGATATGGGGCCCCAGTGGCCTAATGGATAAGCATGCAGACAAGCAAATCCCAACGGCATGGGATCAAATCCACCCAAACCCTCGAACCCAGAGAAATCCTTTGACTGAGCTTGCTCTAAGGTTGCCCCCAAGGTGTCGGGGGCTGGTGTCGGGGGCTGGTGTCGTGGGTTCAGATGAAGCACAGGGCGTGGTGCCAATCAGATCCGTGAGCCCTAGATCCCTGTGACCGCAGCGCACTCCCCCGACTGTCCAGACTCCCCGACTGCCAGCCAGGATCACCCAACTGTCTTTGTCAGTACCCGACTGTCCCACCAGGAAAGACAGTTGGGAGAGGGGATCTCGGGAGCCGGGAAAATAAATTTACCTTTTATCAGTTTTATATATAAGTCCAGCTTTTTTTCCCAAGTCCAAAAGCAACAATTGAGTTGTAGGAAGATCCTTCAGCCACATTTGAACAAGTGTGAGGTCATTAAAGAGACATTTTCTGCAAGGAAAGACCAGTGCAGCCTTCCATGGGGTTTGAACCCACAACCCTTATCTGTCAGGGTACACGTGCTTATCCACTGAGCCATCAGGGACACAAGGAAACATGAACTCGTTGACAATACATCCTTAAGGTGAAGTGTGAGGTCATTAAAGAGACAGTTTCTGCAAGGAAAGACCAACGCAGCCTTCCATGGGATTTGAACCCAAGACCCTTAACGCTCATGGTACACATGCTTATCCACTGAGCCATCAGAGACACAAGGAAACATGAACTCGTTGACCATACATCCTTAAGGTGAAGTGTGAGGTCATTAAAGAGACAGTCTCTGCAAGGAAAGACCAACACAGCTTTCCATGGGATTTGAACCCAAGACCCTTAACTCTCATGGTACACGTGCTTATCCACTGAGCCATCAGAGACACAAGGAAACATGAACTCGTTGACCATACATCCTTAAGGTGAAGTGTGAGGTCATTAAAGAGACAGTTTCTGCAAGGAAAGACCAACGCAGCCTTCCATGGGAATTTGAACCCAAGACCCTTGACGCTCATGGTACACATGCTTATCCACTGAGCCATCAGGGACACAAGGAAACATGAACTCGTTGAAATCATCCTTAGTAAGTGTGAGGTCATTAAAGAGACAGTTTCTGCAAGAAAGACCACACAGCTTCCATGGGATTTGAACCCAAGACCCTTAACGCTCATGTACACTGCTATCCACTGAGCATCAGGGACACAGGAAACATGAACTGTTGAAAATACACCCTTAAGTGAGGTCATAAAGAGACAGTTTCTGCAAGGAAAGACCAACCCAGCCTTCCATGGGATTTGAACCCAAGACCCTTGACACTCATGGTACACATGCTTATCCACTGAGCCATCAGGGACACAAGGAAACATGAACTCGTTGACAATACATCCTTAAGGTGAAGTGTGAGGTCATTAAAGAGACAGTTTCTGCAAGGAAAGACCAACACAGCCTTCCATGGGATTTGAACCCAAGAACCCTTAACGCTCATGGTACACGTGCTTATCCACTGAGCCATCAGGGACACAAGGAAACATGAACTCGTTGACAATACATCCTTAAGGTGAAGTGTGAGGTCATTAAAGAGACAGTTTCTGCAAGGAAAGACCAACACAGCCCTCCATGGGATTTGAACCCAAGACCCTTGAAGCTCATGGTACACATGCTTATCCACTGAGCCACCAGCGACACAAGGAAACATGAACTGGTTGAAAATACATCCTTAATGTGAAGTGTGAGGTCATTAAAGAGACAGTTTCTGCAAGGAAAGAAGAACACAGCCTTCCATGGGATTTGAACCCAAGACCCTTAACGCTCATGGTACACATGCTTATACACTGAGCCATCAGGGACACAAGGAAACATGAACTTGTTGACAATACATCCTTAAGGTGAAGTGTAAAAACTCTAGGCTTCCTTTATCACCCTGGGGGAAGGGTGTGCATTTGTTAAGACTAGAAGGTGTTGGGGGTTTGTTTGATTTAAGATGGTCGATGGTAGTAGTGGCATGGTTTAATCATCCACACGTGTGTCCTCTATTTCAACTGATCTTCTCCTTTCAATCATAGCGACATACCTTGTGGCATCTCAGCAAATTGTTTAAGAGTGTGTTTAGGAGGTATGACAGGTATCCCTCCAGTGTCTTTCATGTACCATTCACAGCCCTTCCTCAGTTGTGATAGGTCACGCTAATGTTATAGTGAGTGTAACCAACTCAACTAAGGTTGACTGATGCTATACTAGGTGGCAGGACATAAGAAGTCATCCCGTAGACTTCCTTAGGAAGAGAAGTCATTGAAGGAATTATGGATTTCCTTTTAGAATGTTTGTTTTAGAACGGTGTGTACATACTGTGAACACTTCTTAGCCTTCCAGAAATACTCATAACTACACATGAACAGACACACACACACACACACACACACACACACACACACACACACACACACACACACACACACACACACACACACACACACACACACATCCCGGTGAGATGAGGCCATGAGCAATCTAAGAACTGTCAGGCATTACTTGAGCAAAGAATAAAGTACAGATGACTCAGCAGGCAGCCTTGTCTGGGTTGGGATCCATACTTCAGGACATGATTTACGATAATATTAAACAGTATAATTAGGCTGTAAAATACTCCAGTGAGCAGAGATACACTAATAGCCCAACTTACAATAATGTGCCAAGTATACATACAGCTACCTGCATGTCTGATTTATGAATGCTGTATTGTATAGAAACTACATAGGAGTACCAAGTTTTCAATAGACATGAGGCTTTAGAGGTTTAACATTTGTAGGATTTGGGAGATGGTGCTTGGAGGCTGGAAACACAGGCTCTATGTCTGCTATGGCATGATGGCACACAAACTCACCTGCAGTGACATATATCCCACAATGTAGAAAATTGAGTTAAGGATTTTGATCATTGAGCTATGGAACATATCTTGATTGTGGACTTTATGTATATTAGCCTAGTATGTATGTTTGTCTGTGTATATCTGATGTATATCTGACAGACTGATACTAACAACGCTGGGTTGAGGGAAGATCTATGTGATCTATTACCTCAAGTTGCTGTGTCTTTTATATAGATGGATGGATGGATAGATTAGATAGATGGATGGATTAGATACCCAATGTTACGTCACCCTCCAATAGCTCAGGAGAGGAGGAGCACGGCCCAAGGCCACACAGTGGAGAAGGAAACAGGAGGCCGAAATGCCGTGAACACAGGTTTTAATAAAATACTGAATACACATACATAACAATGGGGAGGGAGGACAAAAGGCAAAGGGTTAGGAGTAGGGCAGTGCCAGCGGTCTGTCAAATCAAAGAAATAATACAAAAGGACCCTGAGCTTCCCTACCCCTCTACTCCTGCCTGACACCAACTGAACTACCACTAACCTCACTGCTACAATACACAGGGTGACAGCCACTAGCTTCTAACCTAGTGTGTATAACAGAGGGTTACCTACGGGTGTATGTAAACCCCAGGGTATCTTACCTAGCCCTACTCCACAGACATCTAGGATAAGGACCAAACACAGTGGGTCAACGAATACGAAATAAACAACTAACAGAGCGGTTCTCATGGTTCTCCACCACAGCTTTTACCAACCTCTCCTCTCCCCCCTACAACACACATATACACATGATGATCTCTCCTGATTGGCTAACGAAAGAGCCTTGATGGACACGCCCACGTCATCAGCCGGCAACGCACCACACCTGAGAGGTATTAGATAGGTCTCTCTCTAGGAGGAGAGAGAGACCGTAACACCCAACATTGGAGTCTGTAAAAAAAACACTGGAAAATGTCCAGAAATGTCTCTTTTCTGATGTGAGCAGAAACCCTCAGACACTGGCTACAGTTCTGAGTCTATTAATGGCCAGATGAAGGTCAACTAACTTTAAATGACAGCAAAATCTGTCCTTGGATGATAAGAGTTTGGAATTGAATAACAGTGAATACATTTACATAAGTTAAAACAATAAATGACTGTCAGCCACTGTGAAAAGAATTGTGAAAAGACATGGGGAATATTTGGAGCACAGTCTGTTAGTACCGAACCCTCCAGATACACCATTATGTTTGGGTCTGTCTGGCCAGCCACAAGAAGAAACGCATCATCCCCTTTTCCTCCTGTCCCTCCCCTATTCTCATTGGCTTGAATTTGATCAGGCATCAAAGTCCCCGATAGGCTGTGGTGACAGAGAGTTGTGGCTGTTGCTAGGATCCTGTTGCTAGGATCGTTGCCATCTCAGAGGCTCAGCAGGAAACATGTAATGAATCATGGATGGTTGATTTCTCTCTGAGCACCCCAATCTGTGATGCAGATGAGGCAGGAGCCCCCCCTCGCCCACCTCTGGTTTGAATTTATAAATTAAAAAAACAAAGGTTAAGAAAACCTAGGGACTGGCATGCACAGTCCCGGAGCTTCTAGCTGTGACTGGGTGCATACAGATGAGGGAGGGTGTAAGTGTGCTGGTGGTGGTGTCAAAGGTCCTTATCAGTTATTTGCTCAGGTGCGGCAAAGGCAGGAGACTCCCCATGACCCCAGCTGACCTCTGGGATGTGTCCCGGTCATGTGACCCTAGCAGAAGGAAACCTTAGGAGAAAGAAATGTAGGCCATCTGAACTCATGCATCCCTGCCTCCTCCTCTCATCCATGAAGTAATCATTGATCTTCAGTAACTTGTTTGGTGGGAAGCAATGCAGTGGACAAGTTAGTTTTGACCGATCCACTTGTATTATATCAGCCTGTCAAATGACAAAGACCTCTGTTGGGTCTATCTCTCCTTTCACTTCAAGATCTGAACTCATCAATCACGTTTTATTGCCATATGCTGAAAAAAACCATATGCAATATTAATAGTCGTCTATATTATCAAGTTGCCATAGCAGTATAATGTAGTTTGAAATTGTGTGACTGGTTGATGGATATTGACCATGAATAATATAATGTGTTCTTTCCTCTCTCTCGCTCTTTTGCTGAAAAACCACATGGGCACTGCGGACAAAAGCATTTAACTATGGAGATTTGCTGGAAGCGGTTATTATTCCTCCCGGTACAATGTTTTGTTTTTGAAACTCATGAAAATAGCCTCATTAATATTCAACAAAGGTCATCCATCTTAGTGACTTTACAATCGCCGTGGGCATTTTTAATATCATGTTATTAGATGGTGAACGGTATCTACTGTACAATTCTGTATTAAACACGGTTGAACATATGATATTTCACCCTGCCTGTGAAACACGTTCTGCACAGATCTTTTGTTTTTTCTTTGTCCCATGAAAAGTCCACATCTGTTTCATATAAAACAGTAAACAGTTAAAACTCCTCAAATGGAACATTGCTCTCATATACGCTCTCCACCAGGGATAATACTGTGTAAAAATGTTAATTACCAGATGACAACCAGAATGGTTTTCCCACTGTACAATGTCACATTGTGTAAATGTAAAGAGAAGAAGAGTTTGTCTTCACCAGTATCACCCAGAACTGTCACTTAGGCCTACTGAAATATGTTTCCATTCATTCACAGTTGTACTATTGGATTCTATTCATGCACTTTAAGACTGTATATTCATGTCTCAAAGCAGAAACGGCATCTTTTCCCCATAGTCCCACAAGCCTACATCATATCCTATGGGCTTCTCTATTCCAACCAGTGCTTCGCCCAGTGGATTCCTTAAAAATCCAGTGGTATGCCCAATGCTAATACTTTCTGACACATTTGTTAGCACCCTCTTTATCATTGATAATTATGCAAACGGGGAGGGCATTGCCGTCGAGCAGAAGAAAGCAATCTTAGTATGCAAATAGTCAAGGTCCCCGCGGAGTGTGCCGATTAGATGTGTGTTGATAAACTCACTTATGATGAGTGACAGTGAGCAATATTGGGGTCGCGGCGGTCAGTTGAGTTGGCCCGCGCTGATGAAAACACTGCAAGTGAAATGCCAGGAGTGTCCCCAGACGCACGATGGGACGGGGATGAAACGGTGTAAAATGTCAGTGTCGCGGCCGTTTGCCCGTTAATAACCGGCAAGGAGGGGCGGGGGGAGGGATGGATGGAAGGATAGATGAGTGGATGGATGGATAGGGGCGGATGGGTAATGAGCAGAGATCTGCTCTACGTTTGAAGCCATGTCTCTTTTTGTCACACACGGCCAGATGTTGGCTCTCTGAGGCTCATCACTTGTCTTTTTACTGCTAAACATGCAGTCACCTTCCACTAAAACCTCTTTAGCACTCTGTTTAAAGCCATGTTCTGCCTCTGACAAAGTAGCTAATGGAAAATCTAATATCTGACATAACATCGACAACTTTAAACTTGAAGATGGCCTGTGATAGAGTTTGAACTCATCAGTGCACGTCCTCCAGTCACAGACCAATCTTCATTTGGCTGGAGGCCAAGAGGAACAAGAAGCATACTCATAGCACTGTTTACATTCGGTGCTGTGAAAGAACATATTTGAAGGTCTTTACTCTTTTTCGGTTGAGTGAAATCTCATTTCTAGTGCTTGCAGTTGGGTCCCAACTCAGTGGGAGTCCATCACCCAACCCCTGCCATCATCATAGCTGTATACATGCTCCTCTCTATTCAGGCTGGATCCATTTACTCAAGATCAGCATTTCTTCAGACACACAGGGGAAGAAAGAGGATAGAGACGCTGGCCGGCAGTGCCAAGTTGAAAAGCGTGTTTGTTTGTGAAAAAAAGATCAAAGGTGGAAAGGCCTTGGACAGACATGAGAGACTGTCTTAGCAATCTGCCCCACATTCACTCTCCCAACAACAGTGGACCAGAAAAACAGACTTTCTTCTCTTTGGAGGATCCTGGAAGGAGTCCCAGACTGTTCTCTAGCTAACAAACACGGTGGGATTTCCCCAACCTTCTCCATAAGGAAGAACCACCGATATTATTCAAAGGTTTGCCCATCAGCAGGTGTTTTCTTGTTGTAACAAGCAATCTCCCAGATTAGCATTCATGATAGCAAGTAGCTTTGAAAAGCTGAGGGAGTTAGTGAAAAAAGCACTTCACTAACGTTAAGCTGCCCAGCCCGTCTGATTGCGCCTGGGAATTAAACAGTCTACCTCATAATTTAACAGACCACAGTTAAAAGTACGAAATCAATTATTTTTGTAGACTTATTGATAATATCTTCAGGGTATTTTCACCCAGTAGGCCTCACTGAAGCAAACTTATTAATCACATTTCCCACTAACTCCAAACTAGTCAATGAACCAAACTAGGCACTCTTAATGAAGTCAAGAGTGATTGCTAGGCTAGTACTGGGATGTACACAGAGGGGCTATTGATTGGTCTTGTATTGCATTTGCTAAGACCAGCCACAAATGAGACCACAAATTTACAAAGGTATCATGGGCCCGATGGGGAATACTCAAGCTTGTGTGATTACAATGAATGAAGTGCTGAGAGTTGAGAGATCGTAAAGGGGAGGGATGGAACAGTACTTCTAATGCCTGGGACTGAAAAGGCCCACTCAGCATTCAGGTCTGTGGGGCTGAGGGACCTGCTGTATAATCACTGGGCAATCTTTTTTTCCCCCCCAAGTCAGCTGGTTTGGTTGATGGCGAGATCTAACAACCTAAATCCTCTAGGTCTTCATGTTACTGTGAAAACAAACTTGTGATGGTTAACATTTTGTTGGTAGCATCACTACAGTAATAGTATGCTATCTTTGTTTTCAATAAAGTCAGATACTTTGAAGGATTGAAAGAAAAAATCTTATTAAACCAATCATAATAAACAGCAATGTCTAATTTTGTACCATTGAATTTTCCAGAGTAGATTAATCCACCCAAATGGGAGTTGACAGGATATCAAATGGTATTGTAGCACTCTGTGGTACCTTAGGAAGCAATTACCCTGAATACATTTCTAATAAACTTGTATCCTTCAGATGATAAGCAATTAAACATGCGTAATTATGGTTCCCATACAGTAATTTCTAAGCTGATTAGGTTTGTGTGCTTTACATCCCAAATGGATGAATATTAATGAGGCCGATATGGTTTTCTGGTTGCTGGTTGGTTGTGGAGTTTCTGGCAGCTCGTCTGCACACTATATGCAAATGAAGACCGAGGAGGAGCAGGAAGCGTTGTCCCCAGCTATTAGAGCTGTCAGAGGAGGTGTGTGTGTGTGTGTGTGTGTGTGACAGAGAGAGAGAGAGAGAGAGAGAGAGAGAGAGGGAGAGAGAGAGAGAGAGAGAGAAGAGAGGAGAGAGAGAGAGAGAGAGAGAGAGAGGAGATCGCGTAGACGCTATAGACGAGCTAGGGCGAGAGAGTATCGCGCTAGATCGCTAGTCTCGCGCTCGACATCACTGACTCTCTCGATGCGATCGTGGGATCGCTAGAGAGAGACATAACACATGGGTGGAACCAAGAGGTTTCGTGGGCTGGAATCACTGCCTCAACAGGGAGGCGACTATTTTTGTTTGAGTTTCAGAGGGAAGGGTTATAATTGTTAAGTCATTATTCAGATAATAATAACCTCAAAAATGTTCAGCACCATTATTTCCTGTTTCTTAAAACAGAGATTGACAGAAGTGATATGTGTATGTCTGGTAGTTTTCCTAGCAAAGAAGAACATCAACACAAAAACACACTAGCATGTGAGCTTAACAATAGAAATTCCCGTTCACAATTAAGTGTTAACACTGGTGTATTTGACTGTTCCTTACCCTCAGGGGTTTAAACATCAGACTGGTTATTTTCTTCATATCCTGGCCTGTCTCCACACTGACAGAGGTAGCAAGTCAACCATTACATCTGTCCAAGCATCACACTTTTTGACCAGCTGAAGAAGGAAAATATACACCAGGATAAAACTACGGGCTGAATGCACTTAAACTGTCATACTGCTGCTCCTTTAGTTGTCAAATGCAATAAACGTTGTTTATACAATGGTCTATCAGTGTGTAGTTACATAGTTATGTAATAACATCTAGCTTTGTTTATACTACATACACTTTGCCTCCTGAATACGTTGTTAACCATCTGTAATAACTTACAATCCTACATTCTAATACTACAGTGAAACTCCAATGAAGCTATGATGTTCTTATATTGTTATTTAGTTACTTGATTAATTTTCTGTACTTATTGGACAATTAGGGTCAGGTGTTTCCTACAACTTAATTCCTAAATTCAAATAGAACTCTCAGAGTACTATTTTGTTCAATGAAATAATTGACCTACAGACAATACAGTGAAAAAGAAAACAAAAAAAACAAATCTCTGTAACCATTCAATGGTTTATTGACAATATGATAGTTTGGTTTTTCACACAAAATATATGATTTCCATTGAGGACTTCAGTAAACATTAGATAGATAGAGCTACATAACCCATTAGTTCAAAGTCTATACATGGAATTGATCTGTCAAGTTGCACACACAAAATCACAAAATACCATGAATTAAGTGCATTTAAAACAAATATATTCACATTGTCAATATATTTCTCCTTAATCTGGGGATATTGTTAGTAACTAGTCACTACTCATTTATAATATCTCTTTTAATATTCCTGATATTAACTGTTTGATATAATAAAGTATATTTGCATAAATAAACAAGCAAAAGCAGTCTACAGCAACAACAAAAAGTCTAAAAAGGACTAGCTAACTATTAAAACAATCAAACAAAAGGCTAATTTGAAAGGACACCTTATAGGTATATACTGTCAAGAATGAAGCATTAACTTTCGTAAAGCAGTCTCTAATAAGAGGACACAGATGTCAAGTCCTAGAATACGATATACTGTACACACATCCAAAACAACAGATCTGATGCTTGTTGGAGTATAACTGTACACTTTATTCGGGTCACAATGTGGCAGCAAAACACTTGATCTCGTCTACGTGTCTGTCAGTGACACTTGAAACATATGTTCGGTAACTTGAAACAGTACATCACAGTTAAAATCGCCCAGGTTGAGAATCTGGCACAACATTCATAGGTATAGAGGTGTAGACGGAGAGAGAGGGGAAGAGAGAGGACAAAGTGTGGACTGGGAGAGGAGTTGTTCGAGTCTCGAGTGGGCAGAGGAAGTGTTGCTCGGCGACGTGGCACTCCTCACTGAGGAAGGGCTTTAAGGATGGCGTTCACCTCCTCTGCCACGGCTGTCAGCGCAAACTCAAACTGATCCTGAGGAGAGAGGGAGGCACAGAGAGGGAGAGGAAGAAACAAAGGGACGGAAGAAGAGAGAGACGGAGGAAGAGAGAGGATGAAAGAGAGGGGAGAAAAAGGAATGAGAGAAAGAGAGAGAGGATGTTAGAGAGACAGAGGAAGGGAAAGAAGACAGGAAGAGATGGAGAAAGAGATTGCGAGAGAGAGAGAGAGAGAGAGAGAGAGAGAGAGAGAGATAGAGAGAGAGAGAGAGAGAGAGAAAGAGGAAACTGTTTATAACTACCTCTTTTCTATGCTGTCTAGCATGACAGAGGTGGAGGACTGTGAGGCGTTTTTCAGAGTGACAGTTGGTCAACTTGCCCCTTGTACCATACTTCACAAAGGGTGTTTGGACACATGAGAATTCCTCGAACACAGAGTTTGATGTGAGTGCAGTTTGTGCCACTATAGCCAGAGGTGTTTTAGAAAAAGGAGACGTGTGTGTCTGTGTGTGTGTGTGTGTGTCTGTCTACGTGTGTGTGTGTCTGTGTGTGCCTACCTCAACATGAGTCTGTGTGTGTCTGTGTGTGTGTGTGTGTGTGTGTGTGCGTTTTTGAAAGAGAGTGACTCACTGTGCTCCCTGAGGAGCACAATAGGACCGATCGATGTTGGCCCCCAAGACCCTGTGTTTTCACATTCTTCTCTTGGAACCAGGCTGCAAGCCATAGAATAAACTCACAGAGGAGAGGTGGGCGTTTAAAAGAACTTGGCTTAAGATGTGTCATCCCAAAAACCTGCCCTATTCTCATTTTGGCCCAAAGTATGTTCAAATCGATACTTGGGTGTACACAGCTTGAGACAGATAAACAGATATGAGTCGAAATGCTTCCATTTTGAATGTGCCTCCACACATAGGCTCTGCACCACAGTTAATAAAAACCTACACTTTTAAAGATGACTTCACAGCTATGTTAACACCAGCATGTCTCACAGAATGACTTACATACTTCAACCAGTAGGGGGAAGTCAACCTCTGGTACATAAAGTATGCGAGGATTGGAAAAATAGACACACTTATTGTTATCTATCGGTACCCAAAAAGAATAAGCAATGAAAAAAGTATTGTTTTTATGTTGTTACTATTTAACCTATCACAAATCAGGTAAAACTCATCATGCCTTGTATTTGACTAAGCTGATTAAACTGTCATAAAATCAAAACCTTTCATTTCAATGTAGTCATTTCCAACACTGCATATGAGCAAAGCAATGAAGTGGAATAAAAAAGAATGAGAATTTTCAATGAGAGACCTTCGTTTCCACTTTGGAATTGATTTTCAGAGCAGAAGCTTCAAGAATTGATGCTGGGAAAAGCTTTGCTAACAAGCTCAACGCTAAGAGCTGACTCACTGCTAAGTGGAAGACAGACAACACAGTATTAAATCATCCCATGAATAAAACATACAGATGAGTCTTTAAGTGAGCGCAACTTCCAGAAACGCAGTCCTGCCTCCTTCTGACCCTGGTTTTACTTTTCACTTTTCTAAATTGATTCTAAATGCAAGGCCACTAACTACACTCTTCTAATGCCTATTATTTAAACTACATTTGAGTGTTAACAAGTATCACGATCTATTGTCAAGTTAAAAGTTGTCTGCTAAGAAATGTTCTTCTTAACAGTATTCTAACATAACTACGTTATAGAGGTTATTGTATACTTAAATGAGATGTAGCTGTACTGTATATCCTATAAGAAAAGTACACATATAAATGGCAACTATTTTGTTAGCTCTGATGAGAAAATGAACCAGGCTGTTGTTGAGCAAAGCTCATTAATGCTTCACAGCACATCTGGAACCCCTCAAAATGAACCTGCAGTGATTGTTTACATCTCAATTGTTTCCTCTAAGTTCACACGCATAAAATAGGCTCACCGCTGCTAGAACGATATAAACCCCACATCCCACAACCATCGCCCCCACCCCATCTCACTGCTTCCCCCGTCCTCCTCGGCCCCCGTCATTCCCAACCCAGACAGGGACTGTGAGAGAGAGAGAGAGAGAGAGAGAGAGAGAGAGAGAGAGAGAGAGAGAGAGAGAGAGAGAAGAGAGAGAGAGAGAGAGAGGGGTTGTGTGAGAGAGAGAGAGAGACGAGAGAGAGATAGAGAGAGTAGAGAGAGAGAGAAAGAAAGAAAGAACAGAAAGAAAGAAACGAAAGAGAGAGAGAGAGAGGGTGTGAGTGTAAAAGATTGGGGGTGGACCTTACCTTTGTCTGGACCATACCGGGTCTTTGGTCTCTCAAGTGCTCCAGGGTAGCGGCAATATCAATCTCTTTAGCACCTGCAACAGACAGCAAATTGGACTGAGTTCAAAGCAGTAGGGTAATCCAGCTCACATCTGTCAATCTCCCTTTTCACTGGCTCCCTTTGGAACTGCACGCCAATTGAAAATTATTACATTCAACCCTCGAAAGACTTGGCAAGGAGCCATGGCCTGTTTTTTTTTGTAAATCATGTGAATCGAGGTGGGTCAGAAATAGTAGAATAAGGGCATTGATTTTTCATTGAAAAGATTATTCATTTTTCAAACCAGAAATTGTATCTCTAATCTAACTCAGTAAATGTGTTCAGATGTCAATATTTTATCAACTGGCAAATACTACTAACTAGTAAATCAACATAGATTATGTTTGAGTAGTCCCAACTGAATAACCAAAGCAAACTACAAATGAACAGAAATCTCTTTCACATTTATCTTTAAAAAATTCAACAACCACAGTAGCAGTCCAGAGGGCTCATTTGAGATTCACTTGGCAGAAAAAAAGAAAAAAGGAAGAAAAAAAATAAGGGTAGAGAAGGACAGAGGGAGATGGAGAAAGCCCCAAGCCCTTCAAGACATTTTTGAAAGACGGAGATGGAGAGGGAGAGAGAGAGAGAGAGAGAGAGAGAGAGAGAGAGAGAGAGAGAGAGAGAGAGAGAGACGGTAGGGGCTGGTGAATGCAGCTGGACTCGCAGCTCAAAGTGCTCCAACACTTTCATGTTTTAGAAGTGTTGGATTCCCAAGTTTAGAAGGGGAGAAAAACTCGAACAAGAAAGGGGGCTTTTGAGCAAAATAGCATTCTGGTGTACAATGTATTCAGGAGGAGAGTGCAGGATGAGGAAGATGAGGGGGAAGAAGAAGAATGAGAGGGGGTTTACGTAAGACTGTGGCCTATAGACTGTGGCCTATAGACTGTGGCCTATAGACTGTGGCCTATAGACTTTCTCCATTACGTTGGAGGGAGACGGATTACTATTTTACTCTCTAAAACCAGATGAGCTTCCAAACTTGTCAAAGGTGAAATTCAAAGGTGAAGTAGAGAGCTAACTCTAGCTTTAGTCCTAGCTCTAGTCTTAGCCTTATCCTTAGTCCTAGTCCTAGGTCTCGCCCAAGACCCTGGGCCTTAGCCCCTCATCCCTTAGCCCTAGTCTGAGCACAAACCCAAGCCCTGGCAACAGATCTAAACGAGTGACACACTACAAACAATTAAAATGTTGTACTCTCTCACACACACACACACACACACACACACACACACACACACACACCACACACACACACACACACACACACACACACACACACACACACACACACACACACACACACACACACACACACACACACACACACACACACACACACACACACACATACTCCCACAACACAAACACAATGAGGGAAGGTAGATCAGGGGCAGGGTCAGAGAGTCAAGTCTGATGACCTGATCTGATTAGCTGTGAGTTGCCGGGCGGTCTACGATATAGAGAATGGGGGTAGGGCTAGTTATTGTTCTCTGTTATTTCACTAAGCAGCCAATGTATTTGGTCAAACTAATTTGCAGTTTTCTCTCTCTTTTCTCTCATTCTGTCCCTCTCTCTTTCTACACCTCCATTTCTTGGCCATCCCTGAGTATTCATTTGACTCAGTCAGTCACCCTCTAATGCATCCCTGAGACATTCCGCTTCAAAACGAAAGGCTTTCGCCGTTGCCTCGGCAACTCCTTCACACAAGCAGTGGAGAGTGTGATGGGGAAAAGACTTACCTTTGCCCATTCTATTGAGAACCATGTCGATCAGAATGTACGTTCCACTCCTGCCCGCTCCATCACTGCAAGGTTGAGAGAGGAAGAGAGAGAGAAAGGGAGGGAGGGAGAGAGGGAGAGGACAGAGGGAGAGAGAGATAGGAGAAGCTCATTAAGGAGTCTCAAAAAGATGACTTAGTCAATACAGAAATGTTGGCCCATCATGAAAAAGTAAAAATGGTTTGGATTTATTTAAGGTAATCCCTTGAACCCTTTATTAATAAGTGCATCAAATAATTTGAATTATATCAAACACCAGGTGAATATAAGATGAACAAGAACTATACATTATATTAAAATATTCAACAATATTTAAAGAGAGGGAACAAACTTATTTGCAAGTTTTTCCTTTGCAAACATTCAATAACTGACAAAACGGACAAATTGTGTGTGATTTGGAGTGTGAGGCATCTGTTGTCCCAGCTATTGGACATCAAGAAATGGTTTCGGGGGGAAGGGGGGGATTTGGAGGTTAGGATAGAGAGGAACACTGAGGGAGGTGGTGGAGGGGTGGGTGGGTGGGCAGATGGGGCGAGGAGGGGGCACGGGGGACAAAAGCTTTTAAAAGCGAGCACCTTTTTTTCCCATTACTCCTGAGATAGCCTTGTGAAAAGCCTCTCTTTGTGCGAGCGACGCATTCAACAGGGCTGCATGCTAATTGCAAACAAGGCATCGCACAGGCACTGTAATAAAGGGCTTTAGCCAATAAAAACAGAAGAGCCATTCTGAGCTCCAGAGTTTCATTAAAACCACCATGGGGGTAGGGCCGGCCACACTAACCCAACACATAACTAGTCAAGAGGTGGCTATTTATTCACAGCCCTGTCAGACGGGGGTTTGATGTAGCCTTGTCATCATAAGCTTGGCAAAGAACTATCCGTGTAAATTTGCTAGCATCGCTTCATAATAACTTCATTAGAATACCATCATTTATTTGTAGTGGAAATACAAAAGGGAATCACTGCTGAATGCTAACTGTGTAAAACGATAAACACCTCAGCATCGCAGTCTACACTGCTGTTCATTATTTTCTTGTCACACACAGCTTGTTGTTGAAAGCATACTTGCCTGCAGTGGACAATGATAGGACAAGATCGACCCCGGTAGCACTTGTTAACCTTTCTGTAATGAAACAGACAAAAGAAAGTATGGGCTGTTAACATCAAGCTTGACAAGGTTTTCAGAAAATAGACTTGGCACATCTTTGTAAATTACCTTTCAAACAAGACCCTGATATAGCACATCAACAGTCTAGCTCTACCATTGTTAACAAAAAGAGAATTACTTACGAAAAAGGAAGGCATTTGCACGTAATTAAAACAAACTTAAGCAAAATCATATTAACAGGAACACATTTGCAGCCTATCAATCGAACACGGCTGTCAGTCATAATCACCCTGGGACAGAAAAAAGCCCACTTGGCCAAACAAAAGTGAAGGGGTGTGGCGTTTAGAACACGATATTGTGACACCCGAGTGTGTGGATGATGGATGCGGGCGGTGTGATGTCATGATCCGCGACGCATTAACCTTGCCCAATTATGACTGTTACACACCAGAGGCGCGGCGAGGGCCAACAAGCCTTTTAGACCCGTCTGTTGCCATGGAAACCGACTACAGCGGTCCCGCGCCTTTTTCCTTCTTCTTTTTTTCCCTCTTTTTTTTAATCTGCTTCTACAACATTTCACCCCACATGCATCACATTCTCATCGGTGATTCAAATTGGAGGTGGTGTAGTTCTGTGATCATCGAAGACACCAGGGGCGTGAACGTCTATCTGACAATTAGAGCTGGACAATCAGTTTTAGCTGTCACAAAAGGCTATCTCTAAAGCAAGCAGCAATAACCCATGTGCCCACGACAGGCACTGGAGTTCTTTGAGGGAGCTGGAGTAGGGAGAGGAGGAGAACTCATGCGAGAACCAAGAGAACGAGGGAGACGGAGAGAGGAAGGGAGACCGGGGAAAAAAAAGAGGGAGACAGCGTGCCCAGGCCTGGCTGAAGAGACACAGTTTCCAATGATCACTTTTGTGACTATGCAACTGGGCTCATATTACTAGCTGCAACATCACAAAAATGACACTGGCAACCGCTAAATAGAGAGTTGGCCATAACCGTGAAATGGATGTGTACCATCTGTGTTGATGTGAGACACGTTTGAAGCTCCTACGATAGTGAGACGCCCTGAGAGAAATACCAAAGCAATTTCACATTGAACATGGACAATTTAGCTTGGAGCTCACTAACATGTAAATGGTCTCTAAACAGTCAAACTAGCTGGACCGACCTCTGCAATGCAGGGGAATAATATGTGTTATTTATTAATCATTTTGAATTTGAATTATTTAGGTTCAGTTACAATCAGTTCAGTCACAATCTACATGGTTCGATCATTTAAATGTAATCATACATAATAAACAAAATAAACGTTATAGTTTTTCATATCATACCCCAAATTGCACACCCAATTTAAGACATTCATTTTGACACAATACAAGCTATTGCTGGCACACTTGTATAGGTCATTGACACATGGTGCAAAATGTTTTTTTAATATATTTCAGAACATTGTACAATTCAAGAACCTGTCTGTCTGAGAGGAACGAGTTCTACTTATTTTTATAGTGTTTTATAGATGTATCTCTGAATTAGGTGGCACTAGCAGTAACCTCCTTTCTCATAATATCATTTGGAGGGCTGTTCCTATTTCCTCATGGGCATTCCCAGGGGACCAATCTGAGAACTCCTGCCAGCACGCATCAGAGGAGAAACAGGAAGAAGGTTATTCAGTCACTAGCTTCCCTTCCTCACCTCAGGATTTGAAGCTAGACATCTCCTATCTAATTGGCTGTTTAAATGAAGGTGCCTTTTTTTTATCCCTTTTCGTTCTTCCTCAAGCCAAGTCATGCAGTGCGGGGCTGTTAAGTTAATTTGCTGCATCACATGAGAGGGAGGAGGACAGGATCAAAGAAGTGGTGCAGAGACCCAGAGCCCCCACTGGAATACCAACATCAGCCCTTCTAAAGGAGGACAAGAAAGGGGACAGGATCGACCGACATCAGCCCTTCTAAAGGAGGGGCACAGGAATGACAGGAAAAGGGACCAGATAAAAGGAGAAGTAGCAGCACCAAGCAAAAAGGGAAAGTCCCCAAAGCAAAAAGTCTGGAGAGGACAAACTCCGACCGGGCAAATGGGAGGGGCGTCACTAAGGTTACGATGTCCATTGAGTGAGAGGGGGGGAGGGGGGGTGGGAGGTCCCACCTACCTGCGGAAGTCCAGGAGGGTTCTGGCCGAGTCGGGGATGCCACGCTCCACCCAGGACAGAAAGTGAAACTGGGTGACGGTGCGGGTCTCATTGGTCTGTAGGTTCTTCAGGTAGAAGCTCCTGACCAGGAAGTCCTCACACCAGATGTGTTCTGACACCAGGTTCACCTTTAGATGGAGTAAAAGGGAGCAAAGCAAATATTGTGTACTGATTACCTGGTTACTGGTTACCAGCCGACTCTCCATTTAGAGAAAAGAAAAGTGATAAAAATCAGAAATAGAAGTATTTTAAGTAAGTAAATTAGTCTGCAGCCTCTTATTCAGATTTCGTTAATACAACAGTGAGGTGTTCACCAGACAAGTCAAATGTATTCCCTTCGATGGAACTACTACTACATCTACTACAATTGCAGGGATGTAACAGGAAGTGAATGTTGTTAGGTGGCCGGTACCTCGTAGATGTGGTAGATGTCGGAGCCCTCGTCCGGCCAGTAGGGGGTGACACTGTTTGACCCCATTCTCGAACAGGGGCGTCAGCATGACGATGACCACACAGCCGTTCTCCCACACCATCTACACATACAGTAGGGAAGAATGAGCTCAGCTGACTGAGTTGGGAACTCCCACTGGTTTGTATGGAAAACAGGCTCAATGCAATACAGATCTATAAAGATTTCAGTGCAATTTTAATACCAGTAGAGTTGATTTTCTGTTTGGTCTGGATTATATTAACAGATTTTATATAGGGTGTACTGTACAGATTACAACTGTAGCAATATGCTGTATAACTTTACCCTGGCCCAAACAGATCTTCTGATCCACTCCATTTATTTTATCACAGTCTGATGTGTCAATGGATGAACTAGGGCCTAGTGAGCTCATTAGGAAAATTAGGAAAAAACATGGAGGACCATAAACCCACAACAGCCCTGCCTCTGACAGGAACAAATCCCCCGTCTTCCTGATCTGGTCCTATGGATGTCTTATGACATAGGGCACAGTGGGCCAACGTAGTCAACACAAGGTCATCATGACGGTGGTGTAATGTGAATGTGATCTACTTTTGTCTGCCATCATCTCGAATGACCACACTGCTTATCCTGCACTTGTATTTCAGTATAATCACTTAAGCAACGATTATTATAACAGTAACAAGTCCAAGTGCAAAAGTGGTTATGGAGCTGTTCCATGGCCCTCTCCTTTTACTGGACTGTGTCTACAGAGCTGAGCTCGGAATTATTACGTTTTCTATCAGCCTTGAGAAAGGAGGAGCAGAGAAGAGAGAGGGAGAGAGATAGAGGAAGAGACAGACAGAGATATGAATATTAAAAGAAAAGGAGACAGAAAGAGGAGTAGAGAGATATGAAGAGAAAGAGAATAGAAAAATAGAGAAGAGAGAAAAGGTGAGAAAAAATTGAGAGTGAGAAATAGTATGTATGTGTGTGAGAGAGGGAGAGGGAGAGGGAGAGGGAGAGGGAGAGGGAGAGGGAGAGGGAGAGAGAGAGAGAGAGAGAGAGAGAGAGGAGAGAGCGAGAGAGAGAGAGAGAGAGAGAGAGAAAGAGGCAGCTCCTCCCAGGAGCCCAGAGGAGCTGAGGTAATGGACAGGGATGGAGGGGGGGGAGGAATGATGGACGGGAAAGGAGGAGAAAAATAACAAGTATGTTGAAGGAGTGGAGGAGGGGATGAGGCAGACATGCTGATTTTCTGGTTGCAGGACAGAGCTAAAGACTGCCAACACAGTGAGCTAATTCATAAATGGCTACTAATGTTTTGCTGTTTGTTTGTTTGACAGAATATGTATTCTAATAGGATGCTGAGGGCTAAGGTAACCCTTTAAAAGTTTCAAAGAGAACAGAAACTTTAACTTATTCCAAGAAAAAAATGCAGTCAGTTTCACATTGTCATCCAGCAATTCAACAATTATTTACCAATTCCATTAAGCTCCACAGCATTGCAAATAACTAATTTAATAGATATGCATGCATTCACCTAATGAAACCACAGACAAACAAAACACACAAAACAATCAACAACTTTAGAAATGTAATTTCATCTACTTCCAAATGTGCAAATTAAAAAATGACAGCAGTGTTCCAACCCAAGCCATTTACAGCTGGTGTGCTCAATCAAAGTGCACTTCCCATACAATGGGAGAGAATAATGGCTTGATAAAAAGCATAATTGCACCCAAAGAGCGTGCTACCTTGACACCCCTCAATCTCAGGTTTCGCGTCATCAGGGATTTTAACGGCATTACTTTGCTACAGTAATGTGTCGTTTTAAACAACAGACCTACTTTGATAACACATGATAATGATCATGTATCCTCGACGAAGTACACACATTAATCACTGTGTGTCAGGTGATACAGCTTTCATGGGAGGAAAATCAAGAACTCACAACACAGTGGTACAGTAACACAATCACAAGTAGGCAAATTCATCTGACGTTATAAAGCTATGTAGAGGCTTCACAGCAGTCATACATGTTAATTGTGCTTCTTTGTCTTGCTTTCGGTTGCTGCATAATCCCGCCCCCCACCAGCAATTACCACCACAACCCTAACTCCAAATACTACCAATGCAAAAACAATAATCCCGCCAAAAATTTACCAGTGGATGTAGCTAGGAGGTCAATAGAGATGTATATGACTGATAGAGAGTTGTTTACCTGCCAGAAGTCTGCTACTGTAGATGGTAGTGGGCCTTGAGAGGAGATGTAGGTGGGGTTGCGTGGATCGTGGTCCATCTGGAAAACGAAAAAACAAGATCATTCGGATTAGAACTGGGTGAATCCATCAACTCATCACCATATTGGTTTTTACAGTTACTTCGAGACACCACTAACTGCAATCTCAGAAGTAAACTGCCAAACTGCATTATTATTTTTGACCTGGCACCCTTGGGAAATCCTACCAAATTTATAAACTCTGTTTCAATCCTAACGTTTTCTATTTCTTATTATGCACACCTGATGCCTCTCACCCTCGAGCACAAGCACTCTGAACCTTTTGCAGGTAGGAGTGTAACGTCTCCCTCACTCCGAGCCACGTTGCTCAGTTCTCTCAGAGGAGCGCGTTCTCTTTTTTTCTCTGCCCTTCCAGGACTCTCTTACTTTTCTCCACATCTCTTTCTCTCGCTCAGCACTCCTCCTCCCTGTTTCTCCCTCTCTACTTTCTCTCGCTCAGCACTCCTCCTCCCTGTTTCTCCCTCTCTACCAGACCGTCACTCACTTCCATCCCAGGAGCGTGGCCATTCTTTAATTCCTTTGATTAGAGTTAACCCCGTGTGTAAAAGAAATGGCACCTCCACTCCGGAACATTATTGATGCCAGTCTCAGAATGTCACAGAGAGCTGGAGAGATGGGAGGATGTGCAGTCTCCAAAGAAACCTCTGTGTGTGTGTATTTGTGTGTGTGTGTGTGTCTGTGTGTGTTTTGTCTGTCTGTGAGAGCTTGATAAAGTATAAGTGTGGAGTGTTGGCATGCAAGGCCAGAGACGCAGAGAGAAAGGAGAGAGAGGTGGAGGACCCGCTGTAGACTGTCCCTGATGCGCACTGCCTTTGTGGTCAGCCTGTTTGAATCTTCATAGAACAGCCTTCACATTGGAAGACACAATGAGCTCCACAAAGTAACTGAACACATTGGCCTTTACCATCTCTTTTAAATGTCTGGGAGATGTTTTTCTTTTCTTTTTTTACAAATAGCGTTTACACAACAAATTGTTAGCTGGCCATGAATGTTTCCAAAGGGACGTAAATACTTTGGAATTCAGCTTTTTTGTCATTTGTACATACGAGCACACTGCTCATCTTTGCCTTCATCCTGGAGAGACGTGCATTTGTTACTAGATATTTGTTCCTCCAAGAAGTTTCCGCTTAGTGATTACAGCGTCACACATCCACTTCAGGTCCATGCTTTTCATTATGAGAGGGTGCGACAGAGCAGTTTGTATCAACCAGAATAAACAGTTTGCTTCTCATACCATTATAGCAGTCACTGAATCCTTGTGGATTTACCCCAACAAGGAGAGTTTAGGGGGCACATGGATATTTGCTCTGCACTTCTCACACAGAGACTCCACTGGCTGGTGCAATAGCCTTGCAACACTAAGGAAAACACTCTTCAAAGTGTAGCCCATTTCTAAAGGTAGGAAAAGACTACTATGGAAAACATTACTAAATCAATGTTCTAAACCATCATAATGTAACAGCCATCATGCTAAATGGTATCCTATGATGTTATTAGCGGATCCTTCAATGAGATAATGATATGCCAGAAGTGACATAACCCTTTTGCCATACTTTCTGTAATTTGACATCTAAATTGAAGTATGGCTCTTATAATCACAAAATCGTGTTTCTATTGTTGGATTTCTATTGTAGGAAAAGCTTTTATGATTGCTTCCCCCAGAAAGCCTTTCAGAAATGCTCTTTGTGTTGAGCGTGATTGAGAAAAGCACGTATTGTTTGGGAGTACAGCAGAGGCGTGGATGGATCTCTGAGGAAGAAACGGTTCTGGATCTAAACCTTCACTGAGTGACACTCATAACCATTATTACAGATGCAACTGCGCAGCACAACCCTTTATGGCTACGGAGTCATTTGGATTGGGAGTGGTTACAAAGGAGACCGATTATACCCATGCCACGCACTTCGGCAAGATGATATCTCTTTTCATGAACATCTTTTTCTTAATGAGATGGTTGTATATGTGACTAAGGAAGGTGATTACAGGTTTAACTAGCATAACCAGTTACTCTGAATAGAGATGGGACAAATGCCAACCTCATATATAAAAAAGGTGTATAGGCTGACTTATGTAATGATATATATTTTATAGACCTACTCCGGTATATACATCTCTTCAATAATATAGTCCAGTGTTTTGTTAGCATCCCCACTTCATCCTGGCCTCGTTGAAATTCCATGGATGGATTCTTTCTCTCTCTCTCTCTCTATCTCTCTCTCTCTATCTCTCTCATCTCTCTCTCTCTCTCTCTCGCTCTCATCTCTCCTCTCTCTCCTCTCTCTCTCTCTCTCTCTCTCTCCCTCCTCTCTCCTCTCTCTTTTCTTCCTAACAGAAATGAAAGAGTCGAGCTGAGAGCTAGCTCCCGCTGCCGCTCTATTCTGCCAATCTCAAGGACACAGGCGTGCTGTAGGCCCGCTCTGACATCAGCGCCTGCATACTAAAGCCTGACGCGTGAGGAGGTGGTCCACCTCCTCCTGCTGCCCACCCTGCACCGTCGGCTTCCAAAAGATACAGACCATAGAGGGAGAAGAAGAAAAAACTGCAACCAATGGAACCCTTTGATTTGAGGGGAAATAATTGTCTGCGCTGAAGAATGATGTCGTCTGTGTGCACGGTAGTGTACGCACGTTGTATTGCAAAGTGGCATGTAGCCATTTGCTCGAGAGAAAAAAATCATCAAAAAAGTCAAGCAGGTTCCATGAGGGCTGGATGTCTCCCTGGGCTAATGTAGGACCAAGACCAGATACTCATATAACATCAAGATCAACAGGAGGAGGGAAGCGGATTCTACATGGCTGCAACTCAACCAAGTGATAGAGCATTTGACTGCAGATCAAGAGGACTTTCAAACTCTCCCCTGCACTTCGCTTTGGATCAAAGCATCTGCTAAATTAACATATTATTATTTGGGGGTTTAATCTCAAAGCCATTGATGTTTCAGAGAAGTAATGTCAGAAGTGTCTCAGACCGTCATGTCATGAATCAGTGGTGGATTCCTATCAAGGTGACCCCGCGCATCTCGGGATGGGTGACCCCCCTCCCACCCCCCTATTCGTCCCCGTGGCAACCCTACCTCCCCTCCCTCGCCACACCACAGTCCTCTTCCCTGTTCCCCTACACAAACTCCGAGAAGAACGACTCGTCGTGTTTACTTGCAGGGCCATTTCCCTCCAGACCTAATGAGGAGGAAGAGCGTGCGTTGACAGACGTAATTATGGCAGTTTTGCTGTGCTCAGTCAGGGGTCCCATTGTGGTGTAATTACTATCCTTTCATCCGTATACCACTGGATCAGCTATTGCGGCACCAGCCTTACTTTGACTGCTAATGGCCATAGGGGATATATGTGTGTTCGGTGCATGTGTGATAAAGAGAGAGTGAGAGAGGGACAGAGAAAGAGCAAGTCTGTGTGTGAGCAGGTGTGAGTTGGGACATCAGAGATAGAGAGGCAGACTCAGGACTGATTGCAAACCTAGGCTCACAAAGCTAACTATAACATCTACGGTGTAACAATCCGTATTATTTGTAGCAAATTCATCAAATAAGCGGTCTAAATATTGGAGTTAATGCATTATCAGAGGGAGGGAAAGTAGCGACGTGACAGACAGACATCATAGGATTTGGCTGCTTCGATCTGTATAGTAATAGGCTTTTAGCCAGACTGCTCCAGCATCTCTGTCCACAGAATCTTCTCGTCCGGTATTTGAAATGCATAGTTTCCTGTTACTTCTAATGGAATCCTTCTCCAGCTGCCTCCGGGGAAATCATGAATGGCAATCATTGTGAAATGTTTGGATGAAAAAATAAATAAGAAAATAACCCCTGCACTCTGGCAATATTTGAGGCCTTTCCAGATTTGTTCAGTGGGAAACATTTATTTGGTCTAAATAATGTAACTTTCTACCTTTGAATGTGAGTGATAAGGTTGAGCTGGTATCTCGGGAGGGCAGTCATTTCAAACCAGTAAAGGTAAACACTTTGATTCTCTTTCACCATACAGGGAGAATCCACTGAGGTGTGTCGTGTACCGACAACAAAGCTAAAAGAATCGATAGTTGAATTAATAACTAATCACAAATACCAATCATACTTCCAAAACAAACTTCTCGACAGCTCTTCTTTGAGAAAGTGCAACAAAGGACCGGCGATTCAAGACGAGAGAAAGTTGGTTTTCGGATCAAGAAGCTCCTCTTCGAGCTTCACTTGGACTAACTTCTGTTTCTCTGCTCGGCCTGGGGGGCTCTGAAAGCAGCACTTAACAGATCATCGCTAGTCGTGATCCCTGCCATGTCGTCCCTTCCCTGCACTTTGTGTATGTGATCTGTCTGTTAGCTGAGATGGGATTACTCTGCAACGGGGATAGTACATACAAACTATCCCTTGACTGTGGGACATACTGTAGAACTATGCACTTCTGATCCTTGATCTTCTACTGCATTCTATATACACGTATTATACATTCTACATACACGATTTGTACGTCCTTGTGGATAAAAACGTCTGCTAACTGAATGAAATGGAAATGGTTGAAGAAATACTGACTATTGGGCTGGCGTTGATGTAATCAGAATTGCCGTGGTTATTCTCTGCCTTCAAGGTGATCCGGGAGTGATCATCTGCAAGAGAGAAGACGTCATCCATCACATTACTGTTCTCTTCCCCGTTCCATTTCAGAAAGCAGATATCGGGGGGAAATATTTTTTCTAGAAATATGGAGACATCAAACTGTTTTCATCGCCTTGCAAGATGCACTGGGAACACAACCATGCGGGACATGCGGACATGGGTACTCGCTTACTTGGGGGTGCATTTGATTTGCTCTTATCCCAGTACAGGTACTTAAGGTTTCCTTCATTGAACTCACTGCGTACCCTAAGTGCAGCTTTTGCTGTGCTGGTGTACGCAAATCAAGTGCACCCCAACTCTTTTACTGTGTCGGCAACCAGTGTTGCGTGACACATATGTGGTACATGGGTGAGAGGACGTTGGCATGCTTACACACGATCACGGCGTCCGAGCGGTTCCTCTTGTTGTTCTGCCCGCTCTTTCCCACGTCACAGGTGCTGGGCTCAGCCTGGTAGCTGCAAAGTGCCTCCCACTCCCCCTCCAGACGGTTCTTGTTCTTCAAGTGGTCCTCCATGTACGACTGGAGGACAAAAGGGGAGAACAATCAGCAACCATTTGGAACAATCAAAGACAACCCGCCTCTGCAAAAAAAAGATTAAGAGGTCCAAAATGGAAGGATTTTTTTTCCCTTTTTCTTTAAGAGAACAGAAAGGAGCCTGGTAGATGTACTGATTGTTAGTGCATCTAGGACAAGAATAGCACCACGGAGAGAAAAGACGAGACTTGTACTATTTGACTTTGCACCTGGATTGCAGAGAGGAGCTTCAGTATTAAGATGTGCAGTATTTGAAGACGATTCAAAGACCATCCCACTGTACCAACCGGAGCGAAATGCTAAACCCATGTCAGACAGTCAGTCTCCTTTAAAGCTATGATTAGGTGTTATGGAGTATTATCATGCTAAGCTTCTCCATGGTTGGTGTAAACATTACAGTGAGGAGGAAGAGGAGGAGGAGGAGGGTGGGCTGTGGAGGTGATGGATGTGTGTGTGTGTGTGTGTGTGTGTGTGTGTGTGTGTGTGTGTGTGTGTGTGTGTGTTTGTGCGGGTGTCTGTGAGTGAGTGTGTGTTGGCTCAAAAAAAAACACACACACCCACAATTAAGAATCCTGAAAGGTCTGTCTGCATTGGAAACACTTCAGGGGTGCTTCAATCACGTCTCTCAAGCGCTTGCACCGGCCCTGATAAGATTGTCTACATTTAAGCCGTCGCTCGGCAAAGACGAAATTGAATTCGCCAGAGAGACAAAGAAGAAAAGAAAGAGGAGGGGTGGGGAGGTATAGAGGGGAAGGGGCGTTAAGCGACTCTCCTGGCAAACCAGGGCCAAGTCTTAGGGAGGAAGCTTATAGGGTTGGAGCCGGGGTGAGAGTGGACACAGTGCTGGCTTACGCACCTCAACTCCCCATAGGGTTAAATGGATGAGTCCGTCATTGTGCGAAGCAGAAGATTACAGACTCATAAACCGATGTCGGGGGTATGGAGGGAGGGGAGGGGGGGGTCAGCTGGGTAATACAATGAAAGCGATACCCAGCGCTTATAGGCTATGAAAGACACTGAAGGTTTGTTGGGAGGGAGAGCTGACACAGTGCTCTGCCGTTATCTTCGGCTCATTTCATTCTGCCAATCAAAAGGAGCGTACAGTGCATTTCTCAAACAATACAAATACAGTCTCCAGACAGACAACACATAGAAATGTGCTTGAGGATTAGCAGCAGACAATGGACAATTAGTCTCCCTCAAGACTGACATTCATCTTGGTGAAAAAACCCAACTGATATCTACAGGTATAAGCCTATATGGCACATGTAGCCCATATAACGGCTCATTCTTCAATGAGGTTCAAGCCTTCTTTAAGAAAAACTCCATTGGGATAAAGATTGTGATAGGAGTCTTTTCTAGTCCCATCCAATTCCCCTCAGAGAAAGAAGAAGGGATTTTGATTAGAAGAGCACGGTACCGTGGCAGTGATAGATCAAAAGTAAAGGTTCTAGCCATATGGAACCTTTCTTGTCACCACAGTATAATGTATCGGTTTTACCTGGAATAAAGGTTGTACTGTATATAGCATTAAATGGTTTTATATTGTAATAAAAAAGGATTCTAAAACAGGTCGATCTAACCAACCATTACATTTCCAATGTGTTATTTATTCTCCAATAAATCAAGGCAATAATTCAGAACTAAATATCATTTATTGTAATTCAGCTAAACCTAGAGAGACTTCGAGCGAGAAGGTTTCTGTTTGTATCTAGTAACAGAGGTTACATCCATCAAACATGGACTTCAAGACTTCAAATTTAAATAGTACATCCATACAAATATAAGTGGATCAATGTCCAATGGGCACATTCTCAACCTGTATGTCTTCCCCACTCACATCTGCATGTCATGGGTACAGTGGTGTCATCCATGATGTCATCCATGATGAAATTAATGCCTGCTACCTCTCGGACAGTCAGACAGTCATCATGTCCTCTCGACAGTGTGAACAAGCCCCCCCACCTTTCCTGCCCGCAGACCACACACACACACACACCACCCATCCACATCACATTAGTAAATATTTGATCTTTCTACTCCGAGAACCAGCACCAGAATTGTATGCAATTTATATAATGATGCTCTACTCCTGAACCAAAACACGTTCAGAACACACTCTCTCTCTATCTCACTTTTTTTATACTCTCTCTTTCCAGGCAGTTTTTTATTATGGCCCTTATCAGCCATGGTGTTTCTAGGGGAGGCAGCGAAGCATATCGTTTCTCCAGAGTCTGGGTGACGGGGCTTTAGTGAAAGGAGGGGATTATGTCTGCCAATCAGAGGGGCTGCTGGGATGCCTGGGTGTCAAGGAAACAATGTGTAATCCTCCCAAGCAGCGCAGGCCAGCTGCAAGTACCTTCATTAGATCCCAACGGGAGCCACACACAACAGGTACACCAGGCCACTCTTTATGTCCCTGTCATACAAACACTGTATATCAACCAACTGAATGTATACATGGGGGGTGAGGTTTGTGTGTTATTGTATTAGGTATAGTATTCAAGTTAAAGTGCTTAATGCTCACGCAAAGCACTGTGGTGCATACAGTCTACACTGTCCAAAAATGCCATAGTTGCAATATCTTAATATGTGTAGGTGACTTAGGTTCATATTAGCAAAAGGTCATTTCCATTAGGGCTTGGATAATAATTGTAAAAACATCACTTAACTATGAAAAATTTGTCGTTATTGTCCCAGAGTCTCTGAAGAAAATATTTAATAAGAGGGGGAAATAAGTAATCAAAATGTTGGACTGCCGCCTCAAGCTAGCTATTGATTTTCTGAAAGGAGGCCTACGGAGGCATGTCTGTGTGTGGGGAGAAGGGGGGCATGGTAACAGCAGCAACCAGATCAACATCAAGACCATATCTACTGGACAATGGGAAACACGATGATGAACACGCTCCCAGAGACGGTCGCTGGTGAGGAAGTCTCACAGAGAGAACACGCCTTGACCTTGATAGAATTGGAAGACTTCAACACATCGCTTAATAACAAAATATCCCCTCTTGGGTTCGGCAGGATCCACTTATGGTGCTGTACAGTGAATGGAGTTAGAATGTGTTCACCCGGTCCGATGGGAATCAGCTATTACAGTAGGGAGCTCTCCGTGGTGCTGAAACAAATGCTTGTGGCACTATAACTGGAAATGTTGTCACTGCCAAGGGTCTATAGATTTTCTTCTTTTTTTAAAGGTACCGAACAGATTAATTTATTTTGGACCTCAAAGAATCCCACTTTGTTAATCTAATTTCTAATGAGGTCTAATGACCTTATTATTGCAGTAATGTATGCAGGACACAACGGGGCCAGGTATACACATGTATAGTCTTACAATATTCATAGTGAAACAAAAGCAGCAAAACTCTGTTGGAGCAGTAAATAGCCTCTGGATCAGATCTTCTGCTGAGAGAGCAGAGAGCAGAAAACACCCCGTCTCCAGCTCTGATTCCAAACCTGGAGGTTCTGACATCAGCATGCCTCCGCAGTGCTGGAAAGTGATTGCTTTGCCAGGTGTGTGATTGTATGCAGTCTATCCTTAAGGGACAGATCTGGCTGGTCAATCAAATAGGGGGTGCAGAGTGATGGATACGAGGGTGTGTGAGTGTGTGTATGAGAAAGAACAAGTGTGTGTGATAGTGTGTGTGTGTGATGGTGTGTGTGTGTGTGCTCTCTAGGACCCCTAGCATGAGTTCTTCACAAAACAGAAAGTCATCTTCCCACTCAACTCAACAGGAATTCCGGTGAGAGAGAGATGGATAAAGAGAGCAAGACAGTCTATGAGAGAAAGAGAGGAGGAGAGAGAGAACGGGCAAAGAGAAAAAGAGAGTAAGAATAACAGGAATTCAAGTCCTAAAGAGAGATGGACAAAGAGAGAGGCGGGAAGTAAGTGAGAGAGAGAGTGAGAGCGAGAGAGAAAGAGATCAAAGAGATAGCGAAAAGATGGAAAAGAACTGGTATGGGATTGGCGATAACAAGGCAATCTCACACATGGTTTCACGTGGGATGGGAATGGCCCTCAAAAGACAAACACAACATCTTCATGTCAATCACCACCCAGTCGAAACGGAGGGAGACATGCCTTCATCGTGTTTTAGTGAATTGCAGCATTTTGCTTAAATTCGAAAGAGAATCTGGTAGCTTCAGATAATGACAACAAATGGATAGTGATTTGGTTACTATTGTTACGTTAAAGAAAAAATACATTTCTATTCATTTGTTTTCATAAGTGTCCTCTCGACAAACCTTGACGATTGCAGAGAAAACCCCATCTACTTCCCCACTCAACATACGCCATTACTCAAACTCACTCTCATTCATTATAGACGCCCGATACAAAAAGCTAGACGTGCACTGTGATGAATTCTCCTCCCATTAAAGAAAACACTGTGAGGCATCTATCCATCTCCTTTATCAAGCTTGTCTCAAATGAATGAAACAAAAGTTGTGCAAAATTAAAACAATCCATTGTGCCGTGGAACAGAGAGGGCTCCCCTGAGGGGCAGTCTGAGCCCGTTTTCCAAAACCAAACCAAACAAAAATGTGAAATGTTACAATTGACAATCAGCTGGGTAAATATATTTCACTTTGGCGACGCTCTCATCCTACAAAGCGACATCAGTGTCATTGTGCGCTCTGCAGAGAGGCAGAGAGGCAGAGAGGCAGAGAGGCAGACAGGCAGAGAGGCAGAGAGGGAAAGACAGAGAATTACAGTGTGCCGTAAAGGTGGAAAGAGAGACAGAAGCAGGAAAGAGGGATGAAGAAGACTGAGGGAGAACGAGGGCGAGAGACAAGCCGGCTGAGAGAAAGCTAGAGAGAGAAAGAAGGAGAGATATACAAAAAGGAGACAGATGGACATGAAAAAAAGATAACTGGTATGCGGAGGATAGAGAGAAGCAAAGAGAGATCAAAAAAAGAAAAGAAACTCCAGACAGATGAACAGATAGCAAGCTGGTGGCTATCAACAAGGGGAGAAGACAGTACACAAAGAGCTCAAATAACCATCCTTGTTGGCACCAAACACTCTATGAAAAGGACATCACATTTCCACTCAAATGATGTCATAATTCATGCCATGTCTGTGTGGTGGAGGCCACATCCATTCTAAATGAATCTCTCTAGGTACCGCATGAGGGAAAGAGGAAGTGTTTACCAGGATCATGTGACCGGTGGATATGTCCATGTTGGAGGGGACGGGCTCATCACACCAGGAGGAGGTGCTGCTGCGGGCCGAGGGGCTGCCCGCTGGCCCGTCGCTGAACTGGGACGACACGCTGTTGAGGCGCGAGTGACGCCGCGTCTGCGTCTCCGGGCGCTCCACGCGCTCCGAGGTACGCACCGCCATCCGCTGGCGACAGAGCTCCTGGGGGAGGGGGGAGGAGGGAGGGGGGAGGAGGGAGGAGGGAGGAGGGAGGAGGAGGGGTTAGTAACGGTTTAGGAGCACCTGCCAGAGCCCTATGGTCAGTCAAGACTGGGAGCATGGGGGGATTCTTCGATTTCTGGTTCGTTTTGGGACCTTTCCATTGTAATCCTTTAGATAAAACAGGCGAACAGGTGGACCATAGGTACCATTGTAATGATATCATTTATGAGTACAATAAACACCCATGAGGTGGCGCTATGCTGTGAACGCTAAAACAAACTCTTTGACTATTCTAATGAAAAGAAAAATCTTTTGTATTTTCGAGGAGGACTGCAATTATAATATCTGGACATTGTGTTTCATTAATGAGAGTATCAGCTAATACAGAACATGAAACCTGGGAGCACGCGTTCAGAAGACCACGCTTGTGTTGCGATGCCACACGTTTCTGCTCCGTCTCTCAAAGAGATTAAAACATTACAGGGAATCAATACTTTAATCCAATGGGATCTTTTTAACTCTGCCCACAGCTACCCTACAGTACAGCTACAAAGCTACGAGGAGATGAAAGGCTGGATATTCGCTTCACCGGGACAGTTTTACTCTGGCATCTGGACTCATATCGTATGTCTGTTTCTCCTTTTATTCAGCGGCAATGCATGAAACAAGACCCCTGCATCGCTGGGAGAATATCGCTCCCCTCCAAATGACTCTGCTTTTCTCCCATCATGCCCCTGTGCACAGACGCCCCATTACGGATTCTGAGCTGGGCGTTATCTAGCCAGCCAGTCATTTTCTACCCCAATCAAAAAAAAAGAGAAAGAGAAGCGAGGGAAGAAAAAACCCCCATCTCTCATTGTTTGAAGGGCGCAATCTTATCAAATCACCCACACACATAAACACACACGTAAGCACACACAGAGAAACACCAGCACAAGTGCAGAAGGACACACATACACACGCGCACACACACACACACACACACAGATCCCCCCCAGCTGATAATGTCAGCCTTATCTCCGACGAGGATATTTCACCGTTACAGACGTAGGGATCAGCTAGCTCTACCGTGTATGGCTCAGGCTGGAAAGCGGTCCAGACAAAGACACACACATATCTCCATACACAATTAATAACCAGGGGAGTAGAGTCGGACGGAGACGGGTCCTGCATCGCGTGTGCTATCTCATGATCCACGGCTTCGTAGGGATATATTTCATTCAGAGGGGATCCATCCCTGTAAGCTATGACGGGGGCCGGTCTGTATTTGGTATGAAGCCTTGATCATCAGCATGCAGACATCCCCATGGGTTACGGCCCCACAGCCTAATACACAGCTCCCACCAAATGATTTATCCTGTGTCTCTTGCGTCTCCACACCTCAGTCAAGCTCAGAGTGGTGCGACCAAGATAGATGAGGAGGTTCTGACTGCCTCAAGCATTCAAGACTCGGGACTACACATGCAGTACAGTGGCTCCATCACAAAACCCACTGGTACCTTCTCCAGTTGATCGTGTGATGAACCACAGTGCACTGCTTTCCAGAGGCAGTCTATGTGATGTGCAATAAGTATTAGACAGTTGTCATTTATGTGTTGTAAAACACTGGAATGATAACATGAGTGCATACAGTGAAGTAGCAGCCTCATAATGTTATGTATTGTGTCTTTCAACGGCAAAAAGGGGTGGGGGTGCTATACAACCACCACTCACCCCCCACCCCCCACCCCCACCCCCACCCCCCACAGGGGATGGAGCAATAAGAGACCAAAGAAGTCCAAAATAGGAGTAGAGATTGGCGGCTCGTCCACACAGTACAAAAGCCCCTTTCCTCTCCCTCAGTGGGTCATAGCCTCACACATTATCTTTCTCGCTCTCTCTCTCTCTCTCTCTCTCTCTTTTTCTTCTCTCTAAAAATATATAGGAGAAGATGTAGTGCAATGAGAAAGAGTGAGTCTACGTCCTCTTTGCTCCCTGACTGCATCGTTAGCTGTTAGCGTTCATGTCAGTAGTGACATCATAATAATAATATTGACATAAGAGCTAATACGCCACAGCGTGCAATGCTGAAAATAGGGCAATCACACTTGAATGTCTATAATATAGGTAACATACATCAATGATTTATATTTATGGCACACCGTATATAAAAGAAAATATGAGAAATTGAAATGAAGAAAACAAATTTGCTCTCTCGATCACCCCGGTCTACATCCCCACATCTATACGGGAAGGCAGCCGTGCGGGGAGCTGATTAAATATTGAGAGCGTTAACATGGCGGGCAGGTCTGCTCTGAGTGCCATGCCGGGCCCCAGCTGAGCCCCTGTCGCTAAATCAATATGGCCCCGCTGCCTGGCCCCCTGCTGCCCTGGCCCCGCCACGCTGGCCCTGGAGGAATGGAGGAGAGAGGTCAGCCTGTAACCTGCTCCCTCAGCCTGCTAACAGCCTGCTTCCAGCTTGCCAACCAGGCACCTCTCCTACCGCTCACAGCATACGTGCTCTTGTGTATTTTCAGGATGGTACACGTGCTCTAGCGAGGACGACCGGAATTTACTGTATTTTTCCTATAGAAATAGCTGCGTTTATGAGAATGTACAGCCCTCGGATGATTAAACGAAATGTAATCAAACGGTGGGTTCTTCTTAGAAGTCAATTAAATCGAAATACCACACACGCACTTAACCCCACGCTGAGGCTGACTGGAGATGCTCGCTCGCCCAGAGAGAGAGCGGGACGACCTTCCACATGACGTGCTGGGGGGGGGGCAGGACTCTTACCTGATAGGTCGCGGTGGCATCCGCGCCGGTGTCAGTCCCAAGGCTGACCAGCTTCTCCTTCATTTGGAGGTGGGAGCGCTGGCGGAGGAAGAAGAGGGCTCCAGAGGAGACCAGCACGCCCAGGACGAAGAGCATGGAGAGGACGCTGAGGACCAGGAACTGGCCCGACTCCACCCTGGTCTCCTTCACCACCGGGATCTGGGTCAGACTGCCCCTCTGGAGAAACACAGACACACGTTTGTTAGGATTTTTGGACGGATAATGGTAGACAGGGAGGTAGGAATGACATGACATGACATGACTGTAGGCAGCCTACAGAGAGTTTGTTATTTCAGTTGGTCCATAAATGGCTGATGCACTGTATCTCAGTGTTACTGAACAACTACTGTATATATAAATAAGAGGACATAGATCAGTTCAAACTCATACACACACTCTAAAAACCACTGACCACTAGGCTTGAAACGGTAGACTAGTTCAGAAAACAAGTTAAACATTTAAAAAATAAAATATAATCACTAATAATAAATAATAAAAAAATGAAATTCTAAAACAAAACTGCCAATTGTTTCATCAAACAATAAAGCCTTTCTTTGCATTTCGGTCCCATAGTGGTCCTTCCTGGTCTACCCTTTACCTACACCCACTCTCCTCCCACAACCATTGCCTTTCCGGCCCACTCATTAGCTAGAGCTAATAGCAGTTTTACAATGTGCATTCAATCCCGCTCCTTCCTTATTAACCGCCCCTGTCCAGCACCAGTCGACACACTGGGTGGGTCTATACACCCATATTTACGACCCATTCTGTCTTGGCATCGGCCGGCATGCCACTGAGCAGTTACAGGAGGTTTGGACACTAAAAGCTTGTCACTAATTAGCCTCTCTTGTCTTGAGTTTGGCTGGATTAGAGGTCTGGCTCCACCCCCGCCCAGCTAATTGTTAAAGTGGGAAGGTTTGAAAGACAGTGTATGTGTCGGGAATAGAGGGAGGGGGGGGGGTCTCGATTTAGGCCTAAAACCCAGAGCCAGTGTACTAGAGCGGGAATTGTCAGTGATGTTAACTCCAGCACCCCACCTCAGCTTGCTAAAGCTAAGCCCCTGAGTATGGTGTGGTATTGTCCTGTGCTAGGGCCCCTGTGTAGGTTAGATAGCTGGTTCTCAGTGGGCTTTAGCACTACTAGACAGAGGGACTGAAATGTGTGTGAAAGACTGGATTATGGTCCTTACAATCAGTCTGTTCCCACATATTTGTGCATTCTTATCACCTGAATGTGCAATAACAACATACCAAATTTACAACCAACATGAAAATCATCATTCTTTACATGAGTCCTGAAGGATGAAGTAAAACATTACAATAAGAGCTCCAAATTGAATTCTGTTTTTACACTACACAAAGTAATTTACTGTCAATAACGTTCTTGTTCCGTTATTGTATGAAGGCTGAGGTCACCTAGACATGTAAACAGTGATTACCATGTTGGTTTGATAACAGTCTTCCCTGATTACAACAGCTCTGGCCCCCTGACTCACAGCCTCAATCAACTCCCGAGATGCTCAACAACAACCAGAGGTCTGGAGGGTCTCTTGTTGAAACCCCGGGAAATGAGACCAAAAGAATGAAAGAGGAAGAAAGTGAGGGAGAGGGGGGGGGGAAGGAGGGAGAGAGAGAGAGAGAGAGAGAGAGAGAGAGAGAGAGAGAGAGAGAGAGACGAGAGAGAGAGATGAGAGAGAGAAAGAAAGATTTGGCTAAGTGAAGTTACAAAGTTCTCTGATTCAATGAACATTGGCCAATTTTGCAATGTTTAATGATGAAACAGACCAATTTCCTGCCCTGATGCTTTCCACAGATAAACACATGTAAACTCACACCGGCCTCTAAGAAAATCCATTAAAATAAATAGCAATTAGTTGGTAAAGTTTATTTTTTTCTATGAAAGTTTGGAGAAAAAAAGAAGATTTCAATCAAGTACTCTTTCCATGTGGTAAATATGTATGATTTACTACTTTAAATAATTTCTAATATATCCTCAGATATATCCAGAAATTAATCATTAGCATAATGGCTGAAAAAAAACGTTTTTAACTCTGCATTGATATAACATAATTATACCATATATAAATCACTTAGTATTATGTTGTACTGTATTTAATGAATGGCTTGAAATTATGTATGTGTTATGGATCCAGTTAGAAATGATCACTACATGCTATTTTCTCTGCGCCATAAGATGCCACCTTGTGTGTCACAGAGGAAGAAAATGGTTTGATGGTTAAAATTGTATGCAGAGAAAGAAAAAGAGAGATTAGGAAAAGAGAGAAAAAGACGGAGAAAGACGTTAGAGAGAAAGATGAGAGGAGAGCGAGAAAAAAACGTTGTCAAAATTGCTCTGAACATACAGTAATTGGACTTGCAAATTGCCAATTCATTTGAGACAACGTACACAGAAATATAACTAATGAAAGAGCAGTACACTCAAAGATACATTTCATACATTTTGATAGACATGTTTTTGAGCACAAATATATATTGATATTTCGTATTTCTACCTTCATCCTATATTTATTTTCACAAAATGTAAGTCGAACTAACGGGTAGATAATAAACAATCATTTGCTAATTGTAATGACCAATCTCTGAATGAGTAAGGTAAGATCGTTTTTTGTCTATTTAGTTGTACACAAAATACTAAACACTTTCCAAAATTCTGGGTGATGGCAGAACATATGGGTGTTCCACAGACTGCTAACACCAATGGTTTCAATCCTAATCATTTCTCAACACAATTTAGATGAGAGACACATATCTTGTGACTGCTAACGTATTAAATCAAATATAAAGAGGATGGTCGATTAAGTATTTATACCCTCTTTTATTTTCTCATTTTTTCCTGCCTTTTTCGCTCTCTCTTTCTCTCATCTCCATTTCCTCAAACCCCTCTTTCTCCTTCTCTTTCTCTCTCTATTGGATGAGCAAATCTCAGAAAAAGACAAAGGGCAGATGGATTTCGGTGGCTCTGGTTTATTCAAATGATTGAGTTAAGGTCACAGTGTGAGAGGCCAAAGGGTGGTCGGCTCCATTCAGCCTCCGATCACAATACCTTCAAGAAGTGATCCCCCCCCAAACACACCAGAACCAAAAACCCAACAACCCCCATCTTGATCAATAATAATTTCTTATTTTTCTATACATTGTCCATAACGGGCATCTGAAAGTTGATGTTTGCCACCATCTATATTTTATTGTCTTACATAGCCTTTCTCTATTTTGTAAATATTTACATTCCAATTTAATATTTAAGCTACATAATATTTAAGATTAGATTCCACTATTTCATTTGTATTTCATCATACATGTTTTTTTGCCACTTAAAAAATCCTCTACATCAATAAATAAAATGTCATGGGCCTATACATTGTTGCTAGAATTTGGCATTAGTCAACTTGTGGACCCTGGTAAAATAAAGACAATATTACTTCAAATCAAGTATGCTGTGTAAAATATAATTTTGCACTCAATTGAAGGCAAACTCCTCCCTGTGATGGGCATAGATCCTTGGTAAAACTCCAATGGTTCAATGTATCCTTTAGTCTTCATATCAGAATGAGTCCTGAACAAAAACTTCACTAGACAGATGTGCTGGTTTATTGACTAGTCTACAGGACTCAATTAGCCCTGCTTTTGCCTGCAATGTTTATGCAAGTAGTTTCTTATTGCTGATTCGGCATTCTATAAGGACCCCAAAATATGGATTCAGCAATAAACGACTATTCAAATTTCCGATTTTTTTTTACATTGCCTATCCCGACGGCAAGTGGCATCCACGGTGCCTCGTGTCTCGACATTGGGCCGGTATTCACAGACAAACTGCAAACCAATACATGGCAAGAAATCTGAATGACAAACGTGAAACATATTTTGTTTTCCAGCACATGCAATAAATGTCTAACGACAAACAAGATATTTAAGCAATTTGCCGCATTGCAATCTTGCTCGAGCTGAAATACATAATGTTTCCAGGCACGAGTATAATTACCTAAATCCATGTTGAGTCGCGGGTCAGATGGTTGGCAGTGTATAGTCGAGGGTTTATCTTGTATTCCAGTGGGCATACTAAGACAGTGGAAACCGCAGCTCCCAAACTGCAAACCCTAGACCGAACTGCGTCCTGGCCGCCCACTCAATCCGCTCCCCAAAAGTTCCCCGGCCAGTGTCCCGCGCGCCTCCGGCGCAACAAAAGACAGTGCCTTCAAATGCTTCGAAACGAAGATGGAGAATAATAAAAAAGCGAAGAAAATAAAAAGGAGGAGAATGTGGGATATGCCCGTCTGATTTTCCCAGCCTCGCAAGAATGTGCCTAGCGAGTCCTTTCAATGCTTCTATGCCAATGAAAAGCGAGGGGGGACTGGTTGGGTTTTTTTTTGCGATCATTTAGAGCTAGGCTGAGCCCCTCCTTTTATTTAGCTGCTCTAGAGTCCCTGTCTGTTGCACATGTCATATCCACTGGTTGCTATAGTGATGCCTCCACATGTTGTCGACAGTGAATGTTCAAGGAGGGTTGCTTGGCTAATAGGCTTGTGGACTGAGGGGGCACATGAATGGACATCAGGCTAGTCACTCATTTGTTAAGCTACTTGGGGTCTCAGTGCCCTGTGTTTGAATTAGTGTTCTCAGGCTCCATTTTCCTATAGCTGCCTCTCTATCTGAATTCATTTCATTAATATAATAGGAGGTACGAAGAATCAATGCATATTCATGACAAGGACATGCTACTCCTTATTAAGTATAACTTTTTATTGTGTATTTATCACTTTCTATTTGATATATCCGTTCAGATTAGAAGCATAGGAGGGGAGGGGGGAGTTGCAAGGGGAGGGGGGGGCTTTCTCCCTCAATGAGAAAGTACCAAATTATACACAAAACTCTCTTATTATTTTAAGGCAGACCATCAAGGACAGAGGGAAAGTCAAGGAAAGTTTGATATTAAGACAAAATCCCTTAAAACTCTTTACTAATTAGTTATCAGGCAGGGAAAATGATCTTATGGCAGGCAACAGCTGCACTAAGCAGGGAGAGAGCGAGGAGGATTATAGTTAGAAAGAGAAAACGAGAGAGAAAGGGGCGTGAAGAAAGACAGAGGAGGTGGAGGGGTGGAGAAGGGGGAGCGTCCTGTCAAATGCAGATGACGAGTCTTGGGGAGGGGGGGGGATTCAGAACGAGATGGAGGGGGCTCTCCAGTTTATTTATTTTTTCTATTCAAAGCCCCACCTTCTCTTTCTCCATTGTCCCCGTGTGTGGCAGCTGGAGTTGGCACTGTGAAGGGGAGGACAAAACCTGCAGCCCCCTGTCTCTCTTTCCACTGCTGCTCACCGCACAGGGGGAGCCGCGTCGCACCGTGGAGCCCGCCAGAGATGCTGCTCAAAGGACACCTCACACTGGCCAGGAAGAGGAGCAGAATAGCTATAGTCTCCGAGCTCTAATCAAACAGCAACTGGAGTTTCCTGATCCACGTTACGCAATCACAAGGTGCTTTCACCAAAACCTCTGTCGAAGGTTGTAAGAACAAAATAGTTCTTCAGTTTTTTTGGTCTTGGTTTTGGTGGTGAACACAATCCCCAGGGAACACAGGGGAAAACCTCAACATCTAAAGACAAACTAGTCTCCCAACACAAAATAAGAAACTATTGCCTTTTACATCTGCGCAGAACTGAAAGGACCCTTGTAACGGAACATTTTGAATGAACTAAATGTGCCCAAAACAACCCAATAAGCCAATCCTCACCCAAACAAGTGGGTCCGTGTTGATGGCTCATGACTGGATGAAAGACAGTTAGGATTCAGGCAATGGCAAGCCCCATAACAAGGTGCTTTACCACCTAGAAAGAGAACAAAGTGACCAAGACACCTTTTAATTTATTTATATTTCCCTTTTTCCACACTCTTTCTACTATGCCGTGCACACTAAATTGCAACCACTTCTGACGCATTTTGTGGAGACATCAAAAGACTACCGCTAACAGTTGGGGTGCCAGGAAGTTGTCACGCCCCCGAATCTGTTCATTCAGAACTCTCCCAGCCTGATCCTGCCTCAGAACCTACTCTCAGAGTTCAGCACGGTCTGACAGAATGAACCGTGTACCCGTCTGGCTTGTGTTCTGTATCTGTCCACGATGCCGCTGGAATCTCCAAACAAACTGCAAAATGAAATGACAACACATCAAGTAGAGGGTGTCCTGTCTTCTCTAGGACTAATTCTCTGGCAGTTTTATCGCACGCACGTTGTATTTCACTGTGAGTCCCGAGAAGGCTTTATCTCTCCTCCACCAAACTGTCCCTATGTTTGTCACAATGGCACGGTTATATGTTTCTAATAAAAAAAAGGAAGGGCAGAGCATATTTGAACAAAGAGTGTAGAGTATGACACTCTTCACACTGTTATCCTCGGGCACAGACAGGGAGGGTGTGTTAAACAAATGTCAGGATCAAGTGTACGGCCTGCGATAGAAGTGAAAACTCCAGTGTGTGTGTTTGTGTGTTTATGCAATTTGTGTATCAGCCCATGCACACCTCCAAGTGTTTATATGCAGCGTGTATGCAGTTTATTTGTGTGCGTGTGTGTGTGCGCGTGCATTTGTGTGTCTGTGTATGTATGCCTGATCCAGACAGCAGAGAGTGGGCATTGAAACCTCAGGCCCTGTAATATAATTGCGTAAACAGCAGATAAAGACAGACGACGCAGAGAGGAAGCCTGATGAAAGGTGCTGGTGCACATCCCAATCCCAGCATAATGACATCAGATTAGACTAATGCATTTACACTGCCACTGCACTGCAATACAGCCACCCCCTACACGAGACAAACCGCTCGGATGTAGCCTCGAAGAAATACACATGCACGTGGCCTGACACCTAAATAGTAGGATTCTGTCCGGGTCTTTGAGACTGGGGGAGGACTGTGTGTTTAAGAGAGGGGGGGTCAATTATTTATGATCTGGGGAGACAGTTGTTGTGTTCAACATGCAGCAAAGGTGCTGCCGGATTAAAAAAAAATCTTTAATAGGGATAAATATTTGTGCAGAACAAAATGCTTTGCGGCTGTTTAAAAAAAAATCTGATACAGCAGCTGTTACTGTTTTTGCCACTGCAGAAAAAAAGTTAAAACATTGATTCTCATCTGGCTTTTAAAACCAGTGCTTTAATATAAAGTAAACACAAGTATGTTATTAATTAATCTAATGAATCCAGATAATTTGGAATTACACTGTTCAGATTTTGAAAAAAACATGTTTGTGGTACTGCAACATCACATAACCCAATAATTTCAAATAAAGAACTTAAAAATCTAACTAGAAAGAACACAGCTACCATGCAATGCCATCTGGATTCTCTCTCTCTCTCTTTCTCTGTCCTCTCTCACTCACTCTCTGTCTTTCTCTCTCATCATTTATAACCAAATTATTCCGAGCACACACACACACTTGAGGAATGCAAATTTGGCTAGCAAGCCCTCCTGATGGATGATGTTCAAAGACACACACACACACACACAAACACACACAGAGAGAAAGGTCCCGTTTCTGTGTTGTACTGCAAACATCTGAATCGCTGTGTCTGTTTCATGTTCAATCCCCGGACGAGGGGGGAAAAAGCCTATTCCAACCAAATGTGTATCAACCATGTCATCCCGGTGTTCTAGGCAGATTAGCTTGTTCAAATAAGCCTCCTACTTGTGTGATTCCCAACCCATGCATGGCCCATGCCAAGTGGTTCAAATCTGTAAGCAAGCTGTTGATCAAGGTAAATGCTACGGCTGTCATCTCAGCTGCATGTTAGAAGCACACGGAGTAACCCACGCGCACATTCGCAACAATGGAATGCTCCAGAAACACAGAGAGCGCTCATGGCATCTTAGCTGGCAGTAGGAAAACGCACCATAACTGAGGCAGAGAGAACATGGGTTTAGGATGGGGAACCCTGGCATGTGAGGACGTTGATGTATCGACACCATTTTATTTATTTTTTTGCGGAATACGGACTAAACTGGTGTGTTTTCGTGGTGTGTGAGTGTGTGCACACCGGTGATTGTGTGCAGTATGTGGCTGTTTGAGAGTGTGTGTACTGTACAGTATATAGTAGAAAGTTCAGGTAAAAGATGTTACTTTCTCCACGCCATACTTGATTGGGTGAGAACTGTGAACTGTTGATTTAATACCGCTATAAACCATGTTTGATTGCATTTCATTCCTGTATAATGTGCGGGGAAAGGAACTATTTCTCTTGATAAAGCCACCTGTGCCATCTCTGACACAGAGAATGATTTTCATGTTATGCTTCAAATCCCCCCCAAAACGCTGAAAACAATTACTCTAAGTAGCACTTATGAAGGAACAATTAAAGTTAAGCCAACAGCTGTCAGTGGAGGTGTTTGCCTAGTAACTGTGAGTCAATCCAAATTACAGTTGGTTCTGATTACATTCCTCCCTGGGGAAACACCAAGACTTATTTCAGGAGAGTAATGACTTTTCAATGAAGTTAACAGTAAGGATGTTATCATGACAGAGCATACTGAAATTCAATATCATACTCAAAAAGCAAACATACAAGTGCCCAAATGTAATTTGCCAAAGTTCATGAAGAAAACACTTCAATCAGTTCATTCAATTGAGAACTCTCAAGATCATGGGTGTGATTCAGCACTTCTCTGTGGAGGATAGGAAAAGGTTCACAACTAAATGGTGGCACACCCTGACATTCCAAAGACAACACTTTAATTGTTTTGTTCCAGTGAAACTCTTTCTACTTTTAGACCATCGTCTTCTCTGCTAGCTTCTTATCTCAAAGAGAGAAAAGAAAGAGAGAGAAGAGAGAGAGAGAGAGGGGGAGAGGGGGAGAGAGAAATGGAGAGAGAGAAGAGAAGAGAAGAGAAGAGAGAGAAGAGAAGAGAAGAGAAGAGAGGAGAGAGGAGAGAGAGAGAGAAGAGAGAGAGAGACAGATAGAGAGTGAGATAGAGAGAGTAGAGAGAGAGAGAGAGACAGATAGAGAGCGAGAGAGAGAGAGAGAGAGACAGATAGAGAGGGGGAGTGGGAGAGAGAGAGATAAAACCACAATTAATTTGGAAAGCAGGAGCCATTTCAGACAATACTTCAAGTCACACATGAGTGATGGCGGGGATATAGGTGTGTATGCTCTATGGAACAACAGAGGTTGTCGGAGGTAGCATTCATAATTGAAAGCCCAGTCACAGGGGATGTAGCTTGCTGCCAGCTTCTGATACCCAGTCTGACAGGAGAGAGACACAGACAGGCCAGGCTTCACAGGACCGTGCATGCAGACGACTGACTTCATGACTTCAATACCGAGCGTGACGTTTCGTCGCTGTGTAAAAAGTTAATATTTTAGTTCAGGGTTCTCATGGTGGTAGTGTGTTATGTGCTTGCAAAATCAGTGTTTGACATTAGCTCTGATTATGGTGATCGAGTGTGTGGTCTCATAAAGTGCAAGGTATGCCCCCCCACCCCCCAATTATTGCTGTCAGTGCTCACCCAATGCCGCCCCAAACAGCTGTCCCATAATGTGCAGGTTTGTGTGCTTGTGGTGTTAGTAGTGGGGTCAGTGAGAGTACAGCAGCTGGACACACGCATCGCCCCATGTTTTGCGACACCGTTCTTCTCATGTCTTCCCTTGCCTCCCTTCATCCCTCTGGACCCCTGGGCTCCCCTTACACCCTTCTCCTGTTCCATCCCTTGATCCTGTGGCGCGGGGTTTGGGGGGAGAACGGACTCGATTTGTCCTCGCCCACAATCCCACCAGGAGAGGCTTGGCCGTGGCCGTGGGATGGACCTCAGGCGGTTGCTCTGATTTGGGCGCATTAATTACCGTTAAACCGGCTGGCCACCGCCCATGATAATGAGGCCGAGCCAATCAACTGGGGACACGGTCCTCCCCCCCCCTCTTACCATCCCAGCCTCGCTTGCATCTCGCCGCCGATCCAAACCCCCGACACTCTCCTCCGCCGGCGCTGTGCGGGCACACGCTAGGCCTCGCTATCTGCGGCTCACACAGCTTAAAAAGGCTAGTCTGGCCCGGAGCGCAGAAACAGTAGCGGCGCTCGTCTGAAAACCTCAGTGAATTCCTAATGAGACTCATTCTACCGCATGCCTGGAACACCAGCTAGGCTGTTTTGTTTTCTTGTCTCGCCTCCTTCTCCTCTCCTCGCCTAGCCTCCCCAAACACATTCAGTCATCGCAACACATATGCACACACACACACACACACGCTTCACACACAGAAACCCACGTCACAAAAAACACACTCTGCAGACATGAACACACTGTGTCAGCACAATGCATTGCTGATCAAATATTCTAAAGGCAAATTTAATTATGATTTATGTCTTCTTCTTTCTTTTTTTTTAGCTCTCTAACATAATCACATGTTGAGGACTCATTATTGTAAACACATATAATCAATCTTCCCATTTTATCCAGTAAACATCATTATACTCGAGGACTTTTTTGGAAGGCTACAACATATTTTTCCAACGTTAAAATGTGATTGTACGTGATTGCCTGTGTGTTTGTGTGTGTACGTGGACGTCCACTCTCATTTTTATCTCGAAATTGTGTTGTGGAATAAACCAAGCCAGTGCATGCGCGACATGCAGAGTCTCACAGTATACGTGAAGGTAAGAAGGTACTGTATTAAAAACATGGTACTTGATGCAGAATCTTCCTAACAGACTGTCCATGTTTGTGATTCCATGTGTACAGCATCTCCCCTGTCTCCCTCTCCCCTGTCTCCCTCTCCCCTGGATACTGTGTGCCCTCTCCCCTGTCTCCCTCTCCGTTCCCCTGGATACCGTGTGCCCTGGCAGGGAGCAGCAGACCTGCTCACACCACCCCGTCACACTGCCTCTCAGCACCGTCCAAATCACCCAGATGCCACACCCACCCACCATTATGATCTGAAGGGCATTTTCAACCCTGACCACTCAACTAGGCTCCTCTGTGTCCACCTCGCAAGATCTAATGACATCACATCCAGACAGTACCAACATGTCTCTTCACTCTCCCGGATGAAAACATGTGGAACATCAAAACACTGGCTTTACTGCGTACTGGTTCGCTGTGAGGCCAGATCAAGCTGTATGTTTCTATCTACTTGCTATATAGAAAGAAGTTAAAGGGAGAATTTAAGTCAGGATGGGTTAAAAGCTGAGACTGCAGAGTTTCCTTTTTTTCCAAAGGTAATTGCATCTGGCATTTCAATAGAAAATGCCATGTCAAAGATGGCAAATGCATTTAAGGGTGGTGGTTTGTGTGGGAAGTAAACGCATGCTGTATATTGTCAGTACACCGAAAAACGTTTCTGCATTGTTTAGAATAAGCTAGTCTTTTCTCATTTCCACCGAATGGAAAGAAACAAATATGTTGTTCAAAACCATTGACAGATAATACATTCTTACAGTATATATATACAGATGATACTGTATGTTGTAAAATGGGCTCCTTGTGTGGGTTTCTTGGACCAACAGATTCAAAGTACTGGTGCACTTTGGAGCACTTTGTGACCTCCAGTAACATGGATGCTCCTTAGTAACAAAGTCCTCCCAGTAGAGGGTATTAAAACCCATCAATCAAGTCACAGACCGTTTTTGCCCGTTGCAGAGAACTAGCACTTACGGCAAGATTAGGAATGACAATCAATTAAAGTCAATAGCAGCTGATTTGACTGTGAAGTTTGTATTTACTGTGAGGGAAATGGTTGTCGTACAGTGTGTTGTCGAAGCAACAAAAAACTACTTTATGAGTGTCATAAAGGGTTCATCTGTAAAAAAAGAAGAAAATAAGATGAAAGGGGGGGGGCAGGTGTACTAAATGGATTGATATAGGTGTTGTATTAAATTGGTTTTGTTTCTCCTACATAAAAGAAAATGCTTGGTCTGGTTAATACAATGTTAATCAATACCTAGATGAGGGTATTAGTCTCACATTTACAACCCCAACAGTCCTTTGGTCATTGTGGTGTTTCTTTATGATGTTGCTATTGATTCACGTATGTCCTGTTATTGTATAGGTATTGTATATATTACACAGTAGAGAGGCTTTCAGTTATTCAAACAGGCTACGCACACACACTTTCGACGTACTCACGTAGGTTGATATCATGCTTCTTTTTTTTATCTCTACGTCGATGAGCGACCATCTCAGCCTGGCAAATGTAAATAGTCTTAATCTCTGCACAGTCCCTCACCTCTTTTCACCCAACCCCATTTTGTAGCGTCGGGCACCTTATTGGTCAAAGGCAGCAGCCACTTACTCAATTATCCAATTATTTCACCCACATGGTGGAGCCGGTCTCACCGACTTCCAAATGAACAGCGTGAGCAAGATCGGCGTTAGACAATCGCATTAGACTACAGCGAAGCCTTAGCAGGTGGTGTCGGGCCCCACCCCGGAGATTTGCGGTTCCCTGCTTTGCGGCCATAACTTCCAGTTCCCACACATCCCGGATATGACATCATCAGGGAAGTCATCCGTGCTTTTGACACTTTGTCATGAAGTCATCATCGTCACCGATACTGTCACACCCACGTCCACGCTCAGTCCTCGGTCCGGCTCCGCTCAGCCCCAACACACTCACACCAGTGCACTCCTAATAGCACACTGCATGCAGTGTTCTCCTTCATTAACTCCCATTAATAGCACACACAATAAAAAACAATAAAAAAGCCAGAGAGATCCAAATCATGTGAACAAGTGATATGGTCATTACAATGCACCATTAGAAGCAGTCTTACAGCAGCACCAGACAAACAGATAAGGATCTTGGGAGCCTGCAGCCCACTGCCACTGCCACTCCACGCCAGTTATCTGGCCAGATGTGCGCTGAGCCAGGAGGCATGTGATAAATGGCAAGGGGGCATCTCCCTCCCTCCCTCCCTCCCTCCCTCCCTCCCTCCCTCCCTCCCTCCCTCCCATCCCTCCCTCCCTCCCTCCCTCCCTGCCTCCCTCCCTCCCTCCCTCCCTCCCTCCCTCCCTCCCTCCCTCCCTCCCTCCCTCCCTCCCTCCCTCCCTGCCAGTCCCCTTAACGTGCAGCCCCATCAGGGCCAAATGGCAGCCATGCCCCCGCCCTCCCCCCGCCCTCCCCTTCTGACGATGACATTTAAACCCTCGGCATCCTTCTCCAGCTGTGGCTGTCATGGGGTTGGGGAATGGGGGGTAGTGGTGTGTGTGTTGGGGGGCGCTGCATCCCACCCCCCACCCCTCCAATGCTAGGCAACGTGTCTCCGTCAGAGAAGTGTCCCCAGATCACATGTTTCTCTCCCCATAACATAGATATAGAGGTTATAGATCAGCATCGCACAATAGCATGATCCGGTAACTTGTTGATTCTCATTGCTTCTCATTGGAAACATTTTTAACGGTTAGAAGAATCCGATGCATCAAAGACAGTAATAAATAAAAAAAATTGATATAACGAGATGATGATAGATTTCAACAAAATCTATGAGGAGCATTCCCACGAGGAAATGTGCTCTTGTTGTAGTGTCAGGACCGGTGCGTCATTAGGCACGACGCAGAACGCACCAGACGAGTCTGGGCCGAGGAGCCTCTCTCGAACACGACACCAACCACTCACCTAGGAGAGGTGCAGGCATTCAAATACTCCACATCGTTACCTCCTCATTAAAAACACACAACTGCCCTCCTCCCTCCCTGATACTTCAGAGTCCATCCCGCGGTGGTGACGGTATCAGAGGCGTTCCTCCGGCCCAAAGGTCAGGTGATGCTAAAAGGTTGGCGAGTGGTGAAACCGCTAGTTAGGCTTTCATCAGTCGGAGTCAGATGGCGTCTCCGTAGAGGGGGGATCTAAACACGGTGCTGGCACAGTGGGGCTGCTCCCTCCGTGACATTTCACATGTAGCTCAGCCACGGCCCTGGCATTTAAAACACACTTTTTTTTGGGACAGCCAGAATGCTCTTCTTACGCTGCTGATTATTGTGTTTTTTTTGCCGTTTTCCCCAGTTTAAAGGAGAGGGGTGGGTGTTGGATGGGTCGACATCATCGTGGGAATTCTGGCGAGGCCGCCGCATTGATCTGTGGTCTCTCGTACACACACACACGTGCACACTCACACACACAGTTATTCAGTACAGACACGCACTCAGTCACTCGAACAGAAACACACACAGAGAAATATAGGCAAACACAGACATACACGCAAACACACACACACACACACACTGTCACTCCAACTGAAAGACGAAGAAAGACACATACATATGCTGTACTTCACATTGAATCAAATTGCCTCTATTGGTCAAAATATCTACAAATATTGCAACCAGTAGTCCATGGCCTATATATAGACCACAACCCTACAATGAACTAGATTATGACCCTCTACATACTACACTGTATACACATGAACCAGCCCCTGCTATAAAGCAGGTTCCCCACTGGTGCCAACATGAAATCAACACAAATGAGAGTGAAACATTAACATGAAAATGAACGTGTTTCCCTTTCATCTCCAAACCCTTAAAAGCCCCTTGCTTTGGAGAGACAGGAAAAAAAAGAAAGACAAATAATTAAATAAAGAAATAAAAGTAGAAACACTTTGAAGCAAAGCATGTAGCCATGGCGCTTGAGATCAATTTGTAAACTCTGATCACAACTTATTTATATATTTCACCATGCGCTGTATGTCTATGCCTTTGCCAAAGCAGTGAAGGGTCAACGTGGTCTTCTTTGAAGTTTTTCTTCCTTTTCACCCTTTTATTTTTTTTTGCTCGTCTAAAATGATTTGCTGCTGTTTTCCGCTCCCTGACGGATTTGGCCATGGCTTCACATCACATACATGACAAATGAGCGTGTTGCACCAATCAGAACCTGTTAGATTAAACGAGAGCACGTGTCCTCTAATGTGCTGGCCTGACAACAACATCTATCACACAATGTGCATCGCGTACTGTAGCGCTACCATTTCACATCAGACGAAATGCGCAATCTGCGTATTTCAGATACAAATTGCTTGAGATACCTGTACTGTAAAGCCCTGTAAGCATGCCCTGTTAGACCGGGCAGATTGGAAGCAGGATGATTGTGTCTGGCTGGCTGTTGTTAGTTGTGATCTCTGACTCACGTGTCAGAGGTCCTCTGATGGTCCATGCATCTCCCACATGATGTGCAGCTTGAAGCATAGTAAATAAATATGGTAGTTCTGCTTGTTCAAGAGAGGTAAACATTACGAAGGCCATGTGTAGTTTAGGGAACTTATACATATATGTAAGACGATAAAAAGATTCAGCTAACAACTTTAACATAAGTTTTCAAGGTCAGCTATGTCCGGAAAGCTATGTTGGCTGATGAACACGAATGGCTGCTCTACTGACATTTAAAAGGTGCCACACATATGACACCCCCCACACGTAAACACACAAACGCACACTCACTGTAATTCTCACCACTTAAGCACATACAAACACACACAAGCTCAGCACACACAAGCTAGAACCAGCACATGAAACACACACACACACCTCCCTGTGTGCTGAAAGTCACACCTACAGTCTCACAGTCTTAACAACAAAGACACTTATCTCACCACTGGGCCTGAATACATCCCCGGACAAACGTGTTTAATTACATTTACAGAGATTCTGTTACCAAAATGAGATAACATCATTAACGACGCAACATGAAACCGAATCGGTTTTACTTCTGACAAGCTGGGAGTGTGAGCAAACACAAACTACACATATAAAACAGTACTGTAGACCCAAACGGTCACCGTGAGCCACCAATGGATTTTTTTATCAAGCAAATCATAAAAATGAAGGTCAAACTCCTTCACCTTCTCCTTTCTTTAAAGTACAGTATCATTTTCCGAGGGCTAGTTGACATGTTTTTGAGCGTCGTTGCCCTTACGCTCACTCCGTTCATTATAGGGCAGGAAATTGGGAAGAAAGCCTTCCAAATCCAACGGTGAGAGGTCATCATTGTCGGCGACCTTTTCCTCCGAGATGAGCTCTGCTTCTCTCCACCCGGTGACTTTGATTAAGGAAACCACAAGGGCCTTCTCCTTTCTAAGATGGTGGCATTCTCCGGCATTTCCTTCCTCTTGACATACGACGGGATTATACTCTAATGTTTATTTCTCCTGAATCCAGTCCCATTATGTGGACAGAGGAGATGGAATGGGAATCTTTAAAGGTTCCTCTGGGAGGTAATTCAATTCCACAGCCCAGGGTATGATAAGTAAACACACACATACATATACATACACACACACACACAGACATTTATACACACTGAAAACACTCCTCACTTAAGGACGTGCACGTGCACACGATGCATGGCAAAAACCACCACATGCACACATACACAAACACACACGCGTACACAGACACACACACGCGTACACAAACACACAGACACACACACGCGTACACAAACACACTGAGGGTTTAATCTGCTGAGATCCCTGCCTGCCATATATGATTTACAATTGTTGGTTGAATAATCAGTTGACGTGCAGCTTGGGGAATTCCTCACTTAATGAGTGTCTGTTAACATAAGCAGTTTGCAGCAGTTGTCTACGATATGAGACCACTGTCAAAATGTCAATGAATCTCAATTTTGGCCTGTCAACAGAACGACATGGGGACTAACTGGCCAGCTTTCTTTACAATGCTTTAGAAAGTTCTCAAAAGTAGACATTTACAATAATGTTAATAACAAGTAGTAGATAAATGTTTGTGTTCTGTACAGTATGTGCATTGAACATGCAAAGCTTAGTGGAGAAGTGATTTGCCTTCGGTAGCAGAAGACAACAGCATTACACAGATATGGGTGGAAGTGGTGTGTATGTTAGTGTGTATGTGTGTATGAGGGAGGGGTGTGTATGTTAGTGTGTATGTGTGTATGAGGGAAGGGGGGTTGTGACTCTGTAGGTGAGTGGGGGGTTGATGTGCACGCTAGGGAGCATCTGTCTGTCAGGTCAACTCCCCCTAGCAACGCCGGTCGCCAGGGAGTTTGACCGACAAGCACCGCAATCCCATAACCCCCCACCCCCCACATACTCCTCTCCACACACACACACACACACATATCCCCTGCTGGCACCTTCCATGCTGTGTCTGGGGCTGGAAGCGAATGCAAACCTTTACAGACCCCGTATTTGCACGCCCCAAACACACGCAGGCACACACACACACACACACATACCCTCACCAGATCAACAACATCTGAAAAAGAGAGACTAGAAGGAGGCATGAGATAAGGACACTAGGAGGAGGCTCTGTGTGCTTCTGAGGCTTCTCGCTCCTCCAAACTGGATATTGTCTTCGGCTTTTACCAGCCTACTACTGGTTGGTGCTGAAATCTAAGTTGGTATGCTGGTTTGTTGGTATTCTGGGGGTCCCCGATTCATTTTAAATATGGCCAATACACACAGTTATGGACTACTGGCTCAAGGGATGAGACTAAGATAACATGTCAGAATGTACCTGTGGCTTTTTGGTTTGCTCGCCCTCCTCTCACCTTTCCTTCTTACAACTTCACGATGCCCGCGACCTTTCTCCTTTGACTTTCTCTGTTTTTATGCCCTCCCTCCCTCCAGGAGCTTGTATACCAGCACTGTTGTCTTTCGGGTCCAAAACAAGTGTGTTTTGAAAGAATCAGAGTTTACTATGACAGGAATGAGCGTTTCTACTGCGTTTCCACGTTCTTGTAAATTGAGCTTGCGTAATTAAATAAAACTGTACAGGGGGAAAAGGAGGAGAGGAGGAAGAGGGGTATTTACAAGATGACTTTAAGATAATCTATAGATGAGCGGCTCTTGTGGAGTATCGATCACCCCCCCTCCCCGGCCCCTCTCCATCACACACCTCTTTGACATTTGCTTATCTTGGTCAATATCTTCCACTTTTGACGCCAATTGCTATCCGGGCATCTTTCTAAGCTGTTTTGTCATTTTCTGCCTTCTAAAAGGAAGATTGAGAGAAGGGAGAGAGAAGATTAAGAGGAGGGAGAGAGTGGGCACACTATACTCTACAGTATGCCCATCCTTGTGACGAGCCTTTAACACAAAAACAAGCAGGTTAGTAAGTCAGACCACTAACTATTCTGGTCTTTGAATCCTACCATTTTAATTGGATCCCACAGGACAGGGTTTTACTAGCTATCAATTCACTCATAACCTGGGTCAAACCATCAAATACTAAAGCAGTAAATTTAGCAAACATCATTCCAGCTAATGGATTTAGAGAGCCCACTTCACAGGCTTCATGTCCTCACCAAATCCCTTTGCTCTTAGTTATCTTTCTGCCCCCGTTCATTCACTTGACCAACTAAATCATGCTGAATCATTCCTGATGTAGACCATGGCTATCACGGTGCTCATTTTTTATAGTGCCAGTTTTTAGCTTTTAACTTGAGCATGAGATGTTCGTCCATCATGCTGTATAGCCTACTACAGTCGACACACATACTTTATCTACACACACTCACACACACAACACACAAACACACAAACACACATGATGGATCCGATTTTTTGCTCCCGGAGAGAAAGACTGATGGCTCCCGCGCTACCCCCTACCCGCCCCCCCCTCCTCCCCTCCCTCTGTCACTCCGACCCCCCTCTCCCCCCTCCCGCCCTCTCTCTGAATCCTGCAGAGAGGTTATGATTGTAGCTAATTATCTACAAATAGGACCAATATGACAAACAGAGCCCCGCACTGTGGCTAAGTGCTGTCTGTGGAGCGAGAGACAAGAGAGAGAAAGAGAGAGAGAGAAAGAGAGAGAGAGAGAGAGAGAGAGAAAGAGAGATGACACAAGATAGAAAACAGAAGAACAAGAGGTGAGGAAAGAAAGTAGGGCAGATGACAATGAGTGAGGTGAGTAAATAAAAAAAAGTGTAAGAAGGAAAAAGTCTCAGGACCAGAAAAAAACTGAGATGAGTATGGGTGAAAAACGACTCGTGACACAGAGATGAAGAGAATGAAATTGGGTAGAAAAGGAGGGCACAGATGAAAGAGGGAGGAAGAGGAAGGGAGGAAGGTGTGACAAGGACAGGAGGATGAGCGAGGCAATATTGACCCAGGGCGGAATGATCTGGTCTCTACGTAGAGCGCCTGTTGCCATGGACGACAGTAGGTCCCCGATGCAAGGGGGGCCGCGTCCATTTAGCTCCCAGAATACCTTGTGATCTGGGCGGCTGGGGGAGGCTGATGGCGTTCCTGTGTTTTGTTACCACAGAGCGACGTATTTACACACCTTGATGGAGGAAGATGCCACAGCCGCATCAATAGACCCTTGATTAGTTTCTCACCTCCACGCACATACACATGAATATTTATTAATGTCGAGACCAAACGCGTATCGCTCCCTCTCATCTTCACGCACCCTAACTCAACGCTCTTAATTTGGTTCCAATGAATATTTGCGGGCAGGATTTCGAGCCAAAGTGACGGCACTCTGGATAATCTGCGTATTGTTCCTCTAGAGCTCGCAATCACCTGCTCTTTTAAAGTGGCAAACAATGCATACGGCTTTGTCTTGTTGTTCTTCGTTTGCCATGGCAACAAAAAAATACAACCTTAAGAGGAACAGGAAATGACTGAGGGGGGACAGGTTTCAAAGCAACGCGCTCTGAAGGAAATACGTTTGGCTAGAGATCAATGATTTTTACAAACAGTGCGAGACGCATAAAGGAACTAGTATGGAGGTCGGACAAAGATATTATAAAAATGAATGATGGCGCTGTGTTGCTTGAGCAATATCCCAAAAGAGACCTCAATCTAATCAAAGTACCTTACAATGAAAAGAGCCCCAGTCTGTCTCAACAAACCACAGCATCTTGCCTGTTGCATCTTTGCATATAAACCTTAGAAATACTGTACCTTCAGTACACTCCATAGCATCCAGCAGTGTAGGACCTAACAGGGACATTTCATTTGAGCTTCTTCTAACACGAGTAATTATTATAAAGCCAGTGACTCAGATTAAAATATATAATTTGTTTTCAAGCAGACAAATTATGTGGGCCTGCATAGGATGTAAAAAAAAACAAGCTTTGGAAAGTGCTAGAACAAAGTCAACTTGTGCTCTTGAGACCCCAAAGCACACAGTGTACATGGTTATTATTCACCATGTCAGAACATTGATGTCATGAAGCATGACTTACATCACTGACTCCAGAACATTGATGTCATGAAGCATGACTTACATCACTGACTCCAGAACACTGATGTCATGAAGCATGACTTACATCACTGACTCCAGAACATTGATGTCATGAAGCATGACTTACATCACTGACTCTAGAACACTGATGTCATGAAGCATGACTTACATCACTGACTCCAGAACATTGATGTCATGAAGCATGACTTACATCACTGACTCCAGAACATTGATGTCATGAAGCATGACTTACATCACTGACTCCAGAACATTGATGTCATGAAGCATGACTTACATCACTGACTCCAGAACATTGATGTCATGAAGCATGACTTACATCACTGACTCCAGAACACTGATGTCATGAAGCATGACTTACATCACTGACTCCAGAACACTGATGTCATGAAGCATGACTTACATCACTGACTCCAGAACATTGATGTCATGAAGCATGACTTACATCACTGACTCCAGAACATTGATGTCATGAAGCATGACTTACATCACTGACTCCAGAACATTGATGTCATGAAGCATGACTTACATCACTGACTCCAGAACATTGATGTCATGAAGCATGACTTACATCACTGACTCCAGAACATTGATGTCATGAAGCATGACTTACATCACTGACTCCAGAACATTGATGTCATGAAGCATGACTTACATCACTGACTCCAGAACATTGATGTCATGAAGCATGACTTACATCACTGACTCCAGAACATTGATGTCATGAAGCATGACTTACATCACTGACTCCAGAACATTGATGTCATGAAGCATGACTTACATCACTGACTCCAGAACATTGATGTCATGAAGCATGACTTACATCACTGACTCCAGAACACTGATGTCATGAAGCATGACTTACATCACTGACTCCAGAACACTGATGTCATGAAGCATGACTTACATCACTGACTCCAGAACATTGATGTCATGAAGCATGACTTACATCACTGACTCCAGAACATGATGTCATGAAGCATGACTTACATCACTGACTCCAGACTCCAGGATCTTCAGACCCACTTCCTGTTCCAGCTGCTGCTTCTGCTGGGCTGGAACACACAAGGACAGGAGTTGGTGCATGTGTGTGTGTGTGTATGTGGTGTGTGTGTTTCTGGGGAAAGAGACAGGAGAGGAGTTTGACCTTCAACTTCCTGCCATGAGTGTGAGAGTGACAAAGACAGACATTGTGTGTGCGTGTGTTTGTTTGTTTGTTTGTGCGTGGGTGTGTGTGTGTGTGTGTGTGTGTGTGTGTGTGTGTGAGAGAGAGAGAATGAGTCAGATGTCAAACTTGTCACACGGTGACCGCTCCAACTCTCACTCTTGGAAGGTTCAAGCTGGTGAAAAAAGGAGATCTCCAGGTGTGAAGTCCAAGTTCTACAGTCCAGTGTGGGTTTCACGAAAGGCTTTGGGGCCAAAGTGTTGCACTATTTAAATGCTCTGTAACCAGAACTGGTATTCCGATCCTAATCAAGAAACTAATGTTGTACATCGACAGAAGAAATTAAATGGAGCTCTGTAGTTATACACAAATGAGTTTGATCAATAAATATATAATCAATTCACATGTACTCTGGAACAATATTCACATGCAGATCAAAGTGAAACACGACGGACATAGAACGTTTAAAGATCACAGACTTCTGAAGATGTTTGGTTCCGTCACTTATCTACCCTCTCAAACCTCACTCGGAATGAAATGTCTATATTGAAAAACAAAATCAAAGAGAACTTCATAGATTATACCAAATTATAGGGTGAAAAGAATAGAAAAAACAAGTATAATTTTAATTGAGTTTGTTAGCATTTGAATGTATCGCCTAATGGGAGGAGAAGGAGAGAGAGAGAGAAAGAAAGAGAAGGAGAGAGAGAGAGAAAGAAGGTCCTTTAAAATCCCATTTCCCCAGATGAAGGGTATGTAAATGACCCTGAAGAGCTGAACTCTACCCCACACTCCAAATTCGGCAAGGGCCTGTTTAATTAGTATTTTAATCTATCCCAATGATTCCACAGTCTGCAATTTATGCAGCATTCCATCTAATTAAGCACGTTACTTTTAGGGGGAGTAATCATTAGGAAGGCTGCTTCTATCTCTTTGCCTGTCTTCTGTCTCTCTCTCTCTCTCTCTCTCTCTCTCTCTCTCTTTCTCCCTTAGCAATGATCTCCCTATCATCTCATCAGCCATCACCATAGCAATGGGGACATCTTAATGATGGTCAGGATTTGTAGATTGAAGGATGGGGAGGAGGATTGGGAGTAGGAGTGCCCAAATCTGTGTGTGTGTGTGTGTGTGGGGAGGTTGCTGGGCTGTACAGGCAGGAAGGTGGCAGATTACTGTAATAGAACAGAGGATATGGTTTTTGCAGTACCAACCTGGCAACCCTTTGACTTTCGACTATACTGCTCTACACTGTCTATTATAGTACACAAATGTATAGTGCATCGGTCGTAGAGAATATGGGGGCTCAGGGCAGCAGCACACCTCTTTTATCTCAATTATATATGTACCCAACATAGCACTCGCAAACGGTTCGGAAAAGCTGTGGGTGGCCATCTTGTTTCCTCCGCAACTGAAGTACCTGCTCATCGCCGGTGTTATTTAGGGTGGGGGTAATGAGGGAGGCAATTAGACCCAGCTGGGCGGGGGTGGGAGCGCGGGCGAGTGAAAGGTCATGCTCACCGTTTGGTCTTAATGAGGACCCCTTTGGGGATGGGGAGGGGAGAGGGGTGGGGGGGGGGTACAGCAAGTCAGTCAAACCAAGAAAGATTAAATTTGAAACCAACACACAGTTAGTCCTTACATCAGGCTGTGGTTCCAGTTTGAGTGACAAGCTGGCATTATCTGGCTTATGGAGGAACCAAAGAGAACTGAAGGTCAGTATTTGCTAGACGAGGAGCTCACATTAGACACTTAAAGGAGAAGGAAGCAGTGTTGATTGTAAGAACTGAATGAGTGGCACTTTTAGTTTTTTGTTTTAAGTGCAAAACTAGTTTTTCTCTCCATTCTTTCTCAATCTAAAATACCCAGATTTGCTTTATGAATTCCCCTAACCCCAAAATGCCAACTGTATCACCGTATAGAATATGTCGTGTAGTGTGTAGTTTGGTAAAAAGAAAATAGTTCCAACAAGAAACTGCATCCCATATGAAATCTAGCACTACAGATACAAAATGTGTATTGAAGATTTTGGGATGAAATGTCCCTTCAAGCTTTCATTGAATACATTGAAATGATTAAAATTGAAATTCCTTCCTCTTGTGACACAGATGGTCTGAACCTGGATGATGCTGCAGCTTTCATATTTACCTCACGATTGTCTTGATGGCCGCAAACGTTTGAGGGAGACTGTGAAAATGGATGTCGGGTCTCGTTTTGCAGCTTTTGTTCCCTTCATGAATTTTAATGAGCGTATTGCCTGAGTCTCCCTAATTCCATCTACACTAGGCAGGCTGGAGAGGTCCAGCTGTTCAGATGAACGTTTCTGGTCATGGTGTCTCATAACCCTATTCTCCTAAAGTCCTCGTCTCAGGTGTCTTCAGCGTTCTACACTTGACACAAATTCAGATTTAGAGTGGAGTGGAGTTTTCCAAGACAACATGTACCCTTTTTACATTTCATATGAATATAATATATATATATGTATATATACACCGGTATTTAAAATATTGATATCATTTTACACGGATGTTCCTGGTCATAACTGCGCCCATGCAAAGACGTGTCTTCAACTGGCGTAGACATGTCTCGTGGGCATTAAAAACATTGAGAAAACACAAAGGTTTTCCTTCATTACAAGGGGTTCTCTTCTTCGTGCCCCTAGCCCCAGGCTCTAGTCGAGAAGTCTGAAGGAGCCGGGGAAAGAGAGAGGCCATTTTAATCAGCCGTTGCAAGCCTAAAAGCACCATTTGCACAGCCTTGGCAAATAAACACTCATCTGGTCCTGTTCGAGAGCTTTAGCATGTCATGCTGGAAGTGGCTCAGAAATGTTATTCAATGCCATATTGTTTTTTTGAAATGCTTGACATTCTACATGTAGCACAAGGACAAATATGTGCGGTGCCTTCAAAATGATCACTCTGAAAAAAGCCAATACCTATTACCACTTATTACATTCATAAATTAATGATATTGCTCAGTCATAAAGCATATGTTTGTTGTTGGTATTTGGCAATTACGTCTCCAACACAGAGAGACGTTTGTCAGGTTTGCATCAGACACGACACGGCAGCCTTTGTTGTCACGGGGATTGAAATGTTGCCACAAAATGGAGGCGTAGATGACAAAATGCATATTTCACGACCTTCCCCCCCACCCCTCCCCCCCCCCTTCCTGATTGATCTTTTAATATTGAATATGCATCCCGCCCATCTCATCATTCTTCACTTTCCCCTCTATCCTTCCTTCCCCTCGTTCCTCAGGTCGACAGCCCCCCCAATCCTCCAACCCTCCCCCCCAACCAAACATCCATCTCTCCGCCCGTCGCTCTCACCAAACAAAATGAAAGTGTTTATTGCGGAAGAGGGCTGACTATCTCTCTCTCTCCCTCTCAACAACCGTTAGCCTTATCAACTGGCAATCACTCCGATATTAAAGCTGCCAATTGTGCCCGGCCCTCTCCTCCCACCCCCCTGCGCACATATGAAGGCTGTCTGTACACATCACACAGTGAGGGGAAGGAGAGGGAAAGATGGAGGCGAAGAGAGAAGGATGGAGAGAAGGATGGAGGGAAAGGAAGGAAGGAAGGAGCGGAGGGAATGAGGGAAGGAGGGATGGGGGGATGGGGGGGAAGGAGGGACACATCACAGCTCATGTTTCAGTTAAAATCATGGGAGGGGAATGAAAAAAATAATCACATTTCTCAGTCTCTGCCACTCCCATTCCCATTTCACAGATGTGGCATCTTCATTACATAGACCATACATGCAATATGGTACAATGTGGCCTTTCACATTTGATTTTATTGTTAACATTCTCTATGATATGCTGATTCTTATCAAAATGTAAAACATTTCGTTGTCACCTTTACATGGATGATGTCGCCTTATTTGTTTTTCAATGTCCATGGCAGGTTTTTCACCAGGGTGAATTCAATATTCGGCGCAATGACGGAGAAACAAATCCAAAGGCTATGGATGCAAGATTACAATGTCAGCAGGGCACAGAAAGAACCCTGTGAAGCAAAGCTCACAAACAGCAGACGCACACCTTAACGCACACACAAACACAAACCTACGCACACACACACACACAGACATCTTTCCTGAGACAATCCCCGAACCCCCCTTTCCATTTTTTATTTCTCTTTATGGATATAAGTTGTTGTTCAGCTCCCTCTGCTTTGATAAACCCAGACACCAAATCAAAGGACCGATGCCACGGAGAGAACCGACAAATGAATAGGGGGAGGTGGAGATATACCTCCGGAAGAGCGGCGCGGAGATTAGAAAGGAGAGAGCGAGAGGTTACAGAGGAAAAACAAAATACTTTATTCTTCCTCCGCCGCTGCTAATACATCCACCGTCTCCATGAGTATGACATCATTAATGTTGAAAAACGCAAGTGGAGGGGACCAATCGTACGCCTCCGTGCAAGTCACATGGTCCAGCCATGCTGGGAACCAGTGGGGGTCTTCTCCGGTTTATTGTTTATTCAAGTCTGATCGATATCTTCCTGTGGCTAAACCAACAGCACTGCACGGCAACCCACTGTTGCTTTGCAGTCTGAATAAACTCCCCACGATCCTCCAATACCAGCTCCATGCAAGGCTGCCCCCTAAACCGAAAGAGAGCCTACCCTTTAATTCCCACCTACAGAATTGTACCCCGACCAAACGTCTTCTTCAAAACGCCAGCCTGGGTTTTCTGCCTTGTCTGTTTGGCTGATTACAACAATGCGCCGCGTTAAAGGGCGAGAGGCTCAGAGCGGAGCTGTGAAAGAGCGGGAGACAAGGTGGCGGATGTAGCCTGGCGTGGTCAGAGCCTGCGGGTCTAATTCCCGTAACGGGGGGGAAGTGGGCATGGAATCATCATGCCGGGTGCGTCCTGTGCGCTGTCCAGCCATGGCTCCATGGTATCAAACGCATTACCCCCCTTCCCCCACTCCCTTCCTCAAATATAACCCCCATGACACATTTATAATTACATTTTGCTTTTGTGAGAGGGGGATCTTTTTCAAAAAATATGTCAGATTACACCTTCATGTGGGTCTCAGCCCCAATCCCTGTGCTCTGTCCTGGCAGTACACACCGTTACACACACACATTTTCACACGCACCTGCACCTGCACACACACACACACACAAACCACCACACACACTCTCGATCCCTTTCTCTCTTCCTTGCCGGTTGATTAATAGATTGTGGCTGCTCTGACTCTCTGTGTAGAATAGGCATTTTCCATTTGATAGGTGCTGACACCAATTCTTTACGGACTGCAAGAGACGGGAGGGTGAGAGAAGCGGGGGGCAGGGGGGTGTGAGGTGTGTGTGTGTGTGGGGGGGAGGGGGGAGGGTAGCAGCAGCAGCGGCGGTGGCAAATGACTCGGACAGCAGCCAAACCCCGTAGATATGAACCTCACGGATGTCACCAGGCATTCTCACGGGGACACGCTAACCACGCTCCCTCCCCACCAGCGCTCTCAAACTGACAAGCTAGCAGATGCGTGACATATTCAATGAGAACTGCCCTTGACAACGGTTTCGAAGAAGAGGATGGGTTCACAGATTAGAGTGGGGTACGCCTTTCTACTGAGTAAACAATACAAATCCGAAGCAATGATCGTAACGCAAGCACCGTGCCTTTAGTCTCTGTCACTTTTTCAGCTTCTCGGATTGGTGATCCCTTGAAGTGACTTCTCCCCCCTTCAGACAGAATTACGGTTAGCAGAACAGTGGAACTACAATGACAAAGCACAGTGAAATAAACACCATTACCCAGACTCCACAGGGTCTGGATTCCAAGCCGGATCAAACAGCAGTTTGTACTGAATTCATTTCTTGAACTCAATGTGGATTTTAGCAAGACACAGTCCTCTTCATATTTAAACATAGATTTGAAACAACGATTAAGATTCCCTTTTCATTCCCCTCCCTTGGGTAGATGTGTCTGTCTGTGGTGTGTGTATGTATGTGTGTGTGTGAGGTGCTTGTATCACACAGATGAAAACATCTGGCAGTTTGCCACCGACTGGAGGCAGTCTACCAGGGGACGAACATGTTTGGGGAAGGGGATTGGGAAGCTGAATCACACACACACACACACACACACACACACATTCTTACACACACACACGCGCACACACACACACTAACAGACACATGCTCCCATACACGCACGACTCTCTGTCTCTCTCGATGACATGTTTTCCCAAACACACACACACGCCACAGCCACACAAACGCCGCCCTTCCGCACAGACGTGCACGTACACACACTCCCCACAGAGAGCACACTGACAGAGACAGCCCTACCTGTCACCGTGGCAGCAATTATCCTGCAGGCTCTCTCTGTGGACCGTCTCCAGCAGGGCCCCCGATTACTAACCACATCACTGAGCTGAGACGCACACACACACACACACACACACACACACACACACACACATACACACACACACTCACATGTCTTACCACGCTTTTCAGTTCCAAAATGATCATATTTGAGCCAAGCAATGACCTGTTCATGTCGACATCCCGCTTGAAGCGATGATGACTAATGACATACGCCCGCACACACCACATACACAAACAAGCACCGTGACACCCGGTGTTCCCCAGGACACTAAACACTAGTGTCTCATTTACAGTACGGTAGTCCATGCATTGCATTGATTGCCCTCACAACCTATAATCAATGAGGCTATGGATGGGGCTGCTCAGGCAACACCTGCAGGTGGAGCGGCGGGGAGCTGGAACCAGGATATGAGCTCCACTGAGCAGGGAGGGAGAGAGAGGGAGGCAGAGGTACACATCTGCTCCAGGCTCATCGCCAGGGCGTCCATCTTGGCTGAAGGGAGGATGCATTCTGGGGAAAGGATCAGTCTGCTTCACACTTGTCAAGTGGAGCCGAGATCCGGTCGACTCTCACGCCGAGTGTGTGTGTGTGTGTGTGTGGTGTGTGTGTGTGTGTGTGTGTGTGTGTGTGTGTGCGTGCGTGTGGTGGGGGGGTAGAGACATTGCCTAATAGTGTTTAGCTGTGAAGGGTGATCTGAGAAAGGGGAAAAAACTCAGATGTGACCTCATTACAGCAGATTTGTTCCGACTGTCATTAGAAATCGCCGGGGCTGTCACTCAAGTCAGGAGATATGAGATGGAGAGAGAGAGATGGAGAGATGGAGATGGAGTGAGAGAAGAGTAGGAAAGGCGGGGGGTTGTGTGTGTGTAGGGCTGGGTGGGGGGGTGGTTGGAAGACTGTAAGGCTCTGACCATAACACGAGGGATCTGCTAAAATACTACTGTTGTCACCGGACCCATACACACACCCTATTACAGTATTCTAGTATTCTGAAAGGGACCGATGTAGTGAGTTGTGCTGTGTTGACCTCAACGTTTTCAGCTTTTTCAACATTGCCTTGGAACCTTCTGCTTTCTATTTCCTGCAACATCTAGCTATTATTCTAACTCCACTAGTGCTTTAAAACTTGAATACTTTCAACTCAAATTATGCATTGGCTAGCTACTGCTATTTAATCATAAGAGAAACTTTAATACTGGTCTAATTTTATTCAAATTCTAATAAAACGTTATCGTCCCCGTGGTGATAAATATGTAAGAAGGTGAAAAGATCTATAAGTCTCTACTTATTGTCATTATTGCATTGGCATTTGAAATGACAATTCCCTTACTTAATTTCCCTTTTTGTTTCAAGAGATAGATTAGAAGAGCATGTGGGATGGGTGGAATAAGGTCGTCTTCCTGAATTCAGAAAAGCAACTTCCATTTACTTAACTCTCAGGTTAGTGATTTCCACGTACTTCTCGCAGTGCCACTGGCGTGATAGGGTAAGGGTTTAGGTTCAATAGTGTCTGATTGGTTGAGTCTGCCTGGAGTAGCCGATAGGTGTGGTTTGAGTTTTGTAATCATTGGTTGAATTGCGCCACGCAAGATTACTGAAGCGCACATAAGAATTTGTAAATATGTTTCAATAATGTTACAACCTGCTTTGTTGTGTGATTCTTATGGTTAGAATCACACAACTGGCACATTTGAAACATTGTGGGCAATGTTTTAAATAAAGATCTCATTTCATATCATTCTCTTTCTCTCTGTTCTCTGAAACTAATGGACATATTTCCTGTCAACATTAATTTGTGGGAAACTTTGAGAGTGCTGAACCATTTGAAATGCTTTTAGCCAGAGGTGGCTAATGCTGAAAAGATGTGCGTATGCAAGCTTTTAGGTAAATCCCTATGACAGATCCCCCCCGGTCTCACTGTGGTCAGAAACACACACAGAGACACACATACACACACATACATTTACACATACAGACACAAACACGCATCTGGTGATGTTGAAAACACTACATTATACATTTGAACATATCTTTCAGCCCAGTCATAACCTGCCTTCCTGCTTCCGAGTTGAGCTACTTTATCTAAATCAAGGTCAGAACATGCGAGAATTAAAAAAACTTACCTCAGAATACAATCACCTAAAGCTCATTTATATCTGTTGTAGCACTCCTCCCCCTCCTCCCTCCCTCCATGTCTGTCTCCCCCACACGTGCTATCTCTCCTCAAGGTAGCCCATCAACATCTCTCCTCACAGCACTCCTCCCCCTCCTCCCTCCTTCCATGTCTGTCTCCCCCACACAAGCTCTCTCTCCTCAAGGTGGCCCATCAACATCTCTCCTCACAGCTTAATCCCATGGTGAGTTTTGCCAATCTGAAATGCTGGTTTTGGGGGAGGAATGTGGTAGGTGTACTAATGAAAGTGTAATACAGCACTCTAAAACAGGTGTCAGGGAAACCATTTCCCATAATCCCACTGGGCTGATGTGTCAGAATGTGGGTGGTTGTTTTTATCACAATATTGCTTTAGGACAAAACGATTATAATCATTAGTATGCACATAGCATGCCTGACACTAACCACAGGAAAATCACAGATCATAAGAATCCAGAAGAAAGAGGAGAGACCACAACAGCCTGAAGATGCTAGATGTTGGTTCGGGTCCCTGGACCAAACCACACAGTGTATCTCACACGTCTGCACGTCCTCCAGCACTGCGGTCCTGAGCGTCGCACCAGCGTGTCATTCCCTGTCTCTTTAAGGACACCTGTTGTGCTGCACGGCTCATCTCCTCCTCATTTGGCCGTCTGTCTGGGCTCTGTGGGCCTGATTACCAGGCGCAGGCTGGTTCCAGCGGCGCTGCTTATCAGTCTAATTAGAGCCGGCGGCAGGAGATGGACTGGGAGGAAGTAGCACGGCGCCTCACCAGCACTGCACACCGACGTGTACCGGAACGACACGCTACAGAACGCCGGTGTCTGAAGGAACGACACGCTACAGAACGCCGGTGTCTGAAGGAACGACACGCTACAGAACGCCGGTGTCTGAAGGAACGACACGCTACAGAACGCCGGTGTCTGAAGGAACGACACGCTACAGAACGCCGCTGTCTGAAGGAACGACACGCTACAGAACACCGGTGTCTGAAGGAACGACACGCTACAGAACGCCGGTGTCTGAAGGGAACGACACGCTACAGAACGCCGGTGTCTGAAGGAACGACACGCTACAGAACGCCGGTGTCTGAGGGGACGACACGCTACAGAACGCCGCCGTCTGAAGGAACGACACGCTACAGAACGCCGGTGTCTAAAGGAACGACACGCTACAGAACGCCGGTGTTTTGCAGGTGCGACACGCCACAGGACGCGTCCCAGAACAAGCACGAGAGGCTGCACAGCACAGTGATGTTATAGCACGCCTAGCACGAAGCACAGAAAACGGCTACAGTTCACGCCGAGGCAGTTGGAAACGGGCCGCACACAATCCTTATTTCATGAAGTCACTCGACTAATAGAGCAAAGCTTCTTAACTAAACCCCCCCTCCCCCCCCGTGCCGCCGCCCCTGACACACACACACACACCTCTCCCCTTTCAGCAATTCTGAACACATCGCATCGCATTGGAAGGAAGCAAAGTATACTCCAATCTTATTCTCTAAGGAATTGTAGGTTAGTCTAGCTAGATATAACCTTGAGGACAGATGACACTGAGCGAGATAGAGAGAGAGAGAGAGAGAGAGAGCACAAGACAGACTAACGAAAGAAATGAATGAAAACAGCGAAAGAGTCTGAGAGGACGTGGGACGAACAGGAGAGGACGGGCGGGATCAACAACATGGAAGGTAGAGGAGGTAAAGAGGAAAGAAGTCCCCGAAGAGGGAGAGAGTTTTCCAGGTAGTGCGGGCGCCAGGAAAAGGTCACTGGTTTGCTGTTCACACGTCCAGGTGATAATGTAACAGCTCCTACACCTACCATAGTGCAGGGAGACACTATCAGCCCCACGCTGACAAGCCCAGAGACTGCTGCACATGCTCAGATGAAACCCAGAGGCCTTAGTACTCTCGATGTGGCCCTGGCACAGGTAATTGGACTAGCTCATTCTGTATAAGGGTGTTATTAGGCTCTCATTTAGATATGGATGCACACACACGCAAGTGCACACGTTGTTTGGCAGGGACAGTCGCGAGACTTATTAGAGCCGGAGGTTCTAAGGGATGTTTCTTCTGACACGCTCCAGAAGAAGGAACAGAAGTTACTGTTCCCAGATCTTCATTTTCATTTTTTTCCCCCACAAAGATATTTTGTCTGCAGACCATTTCTGTGCTCTTTTGATGTTACGGAATATGAAGGGTAGCACAACTACAAGATGGCAGCAAATGTACCCTGCCCACGAACAAAAGACGATTCGGAGAACATTAAAGTCGGATAACGCAGGCCAAAGGAACACAACACTCAATCCCACTTGAAAAAACTCCACAGGTATTTCGTTTGCTTCTACCTCTCGACCCACAACCGCCAGCCCTCCACCCTCAAACCCCTCAAGACTGGGCAATATATGTATTCCTCTCCATATTGTCTCCATCCAGTCAATCTTGGTCGGCTATTGGAGTTAAATTGAAAGTGGGGCGTCACTTTAAGAGGAGGTTCAGATAGGAGCGAGTTATCGCCCCCGAGGAGACTCCCAGGGGACATGGCGCCCAGCGCCGCCCGGAGCCCCAGTGCACACGGGCTACTGACCCGTGACAGTCGGCACCGTATCGATTTAAAGACAGGGAGAGAGAGGATAAAAGGGTGGGAAAGACGGAAGAGAGATAGAGAAATAAACAGAGAGAGAGAGAGAGAGAGAGAGGGGAAAAAAGGGAGGGAGAGATATCCCCCCTAATACTAATACATAATTCATCAGCCTTTCTTTCTCGTTTTTTGATGGGTTCACGTCAAGAGAATGCTCATTTTTTCGGGGGGGATTAGTGATGACCTATTTTGAAAGCATCCCTGTGGTACACCGTCTCCTACACACAAACACACACACACATACAGTATGAATGGAAAACCGCTATCAGATGCTGGAGGGAATTGTTTCCTAGAGGAACACTTAGAGAGGAACATTTAGAGACACTTTACTGGCATCACTTTTTAGTAGGGTGACTTCAGTGGATGTCACAATCTCAGAACAAGTCAAGCCCAACTTCACATGCTTGTTGTGTCTTGGATACTACTGTCCGTATCAGGTTTGTGCTTGCTCAGTTCAGCCAAGATGATATTTAGCCCCATCAGACTGGTTTTGAATCCTGCATATGTAGCCATCTAGCTATCATGAACCTCTGCACCCGTGATACACCTGTGGTGGTGCGTAGGTCAAACACACCCACAAACACACACGGGTACGTGGGCGGTGAAGACAGTGACCTTGACAACGATCCCAACCCCATTACATACTCAGAGTATAATCTGCTATAATGACAGGGCCCGGAACTTCACCTCAGGTCTGTCAAAACAAACAAACGAGCAGATGAATAGCTTAAATTGGACACCTGTCTGTTGTTCTTGGTCTTCCCGGAGCAGGTGTGTGAATTAGAGAGAAGGGGCGACGAGTTTGCTGCGGTGCGTGCACTGGACTGACGGGTGTGTGTCCACTCACCTCTCATTAACAACCTGGCCGTAAAGGGGGGGGGTCTTGGGCAGGCACCTGGGCCGTAAGGGGTCTTCTCAGGCAAGGCTTTTTAGAACAACTTTATTTGAGGTGGACCATGTTGCTACTGACGGAGGAAACAATTGTGTTGTCTACATCGAAACACAATCGCTTTCGTAAAAACAGTGGATCTCCTGTTCTGCTCCTACTTGTGAATTCCAAATGCCAAACAGAAAATGTGTACGCTTTCCCTGCGTCGAGAGTACTATTAATTCATGGAATAAAGATGACAACATTTAATAGAATCTATTAGCAATGAAAGCAAAAGCATGCTGATGGACCCTACACTGAATCGTATATACTTTCTCTATTGAATATGTTCTGAAATTACCAGTGAATTCTAAGCTGTGTTTTCAACCAGCCCTAATCCTTTGGAAAAAGAAATATATTAATTATACTCAAAGTGGAACTACAAAAGCAAATAGGGCTTTGAAGATAGAAGGCCCTAAATGTCATCCGGCTGCTTTGAAGTTGCCTGCCTGTCTTTGTTTTTCCCCACTTGTAGCTCACAGAACCACAGCCCCAACAGACGGACAGCGCTTTCAGCAGACTCTCTGCTCTCTCCGGCAGCACTATTAACAGAGAAAACACACACACATATTGTACAGGCATACGCGGACTGGCACAACTTAAGATGTACACACACACACACACAATCTCTCCGTCTCTCTGTGGTGCACGACACACTCACGTCCGAAAAGGCGAAACACAGTTCTTGTAGCTATGACCAATTGTTTTTGTTCTGCACCGCTCCTCACTGACATGGACCTCTGCTACTAACACCATTAGTTTGCTTTGCCGTGTGTGTGTGTGTGTGTGCAAGTGTGTGTGTATATGTGTGTATCTGTGTGTGTGCATACAGTGTATGTGTGTGTGTGCTTTTGTACACCGGAAAGAAAACACATTCACCATAGGTTGCAAAATGCACACCAACTTCCATTAGCTCGTTATACATTTTGTTAGAAGCCGGTACGAAGCACATTCTGTGATAACAAAATGGCGTGTCGAGCGTAACAGGATGTCGCAATGGAAAAAAAGAACAGGAGATGAAAGAAGGAAAATAAAAGAAAGAAAGAACCGTGATGACAAACAAGGAGGATGAACAGGATTCAAAACGAGGACGAGAATATATTCTATCTCTCAAACAACACTGTGGCAAGGCACGTTGACAGGTTTGGAAGGGATGGAAGGTTCTTTCAGGCCACACCTCCAGCCAACCGGTCTTTAATGACCTGTGGTGGGACCTGGTCTTCTCCAGCACCCCCCCCACCTGCTGCTCTGACAGACAGACATGGGGGGACACCCCCTCCCATGCACAGAGCGCCAGAACAAACTGGCCAGCGTCCAGCCACACCTCTGGAACCTCAAACCTTTCATACGTTTGTTTCGTTTCTGCACCATGTCTTTCTCCTTGAAAAATGTTAGAGAGTTGGTTAAATCCAGACGCCTTGGCGCAGGACCCCTCGACTCGAACAAACATGGCGGACAGAGCACACAAGGTTTTGAATGATGTGTGCACTGCTTTTGTTCACACTCACACACACACACACACACTCACACACTCAACCAATGGCTGATGTTCCCTGTTCGAGAGCTTTTTCTTCGATCACGTGGAGCGGTCCTTCCAGATTGGAGAGCCTCGTGAGCCAAAGCCCTCGCTCTCTCTCCTAGAGAGCCCTCACTGGGGGATAGGGATGGAGAGATGGAGGGATGGAGGGGCAGAGAGTGCAAGCTTATCCAGCACGGTTCTTCCTACTGGAAGACAGCCCACATTTCTCAAAGCAGCTGCCCGCTCAAAGGGGCTCCTGAGTGGGCCATGAAGGCAAGGGGTCGGGGGCCTGTGCACCCTCAACCCTGGAAGGCTCGGAACCCAGCATCACCCTTCCATGCCGGGGTTCAGAAGAGGATAAGAGCCGTTGGGACAGTGTCGAGTGCATGTACTGCTATCGACAGGATGTGGAAAAACTAAGCATGAAGGATAAACATGTTCAAGTACTCGTCATCGCTATCATTCATGACCTTGCCTGTGATGGTTGGGGAATTGGAGTTTTATTCAGGAGAGATTGATCAAACTGAACAATGTGCTGAATATGCAGGCCATGGTGGTCGCTGTTACCTTCATTTTTTGCCATCATGCTCCTTCACCTTGCACCATTTGAAGCTACATTTCTTTGTGCCGCCTTACTTAGTTTTAGAATAATACATTTTTTGGACTCAACAATGCACACCACATTTCTGTTTACCACCTTTAGTCTACCCGGTTGACTGCAGACTTCCATCTTTCCAATTTGCCGTTTCTGCTCCCCCCTGCCCTCCCTCCCTCCCCCCTCCCTCCCCCCCGCCCTCCCCTCTCTCATTAATCTCTCTCCTCCTGCTCGCCGATACGTTTGTTGCGTCCTCTCCTGAAATCGCATTCAATTATTCATGCCTGTTTTCCCCAAATACCTTAGAGATGGAATTAGCAAACAAAACAATGGCGGGCGACACTAATCCCCGTCTACGACGCAGATCCTTTAATACACTTCAGGCCGGGACGGCTGCTGACAGGAGCCTGTTACAGTCTGCACTTCCCTCCCTACACAAACTGTTGACACAGTGGATGTGTTTACAGGGAGGGCTGCCCATCTGACCCCACGCGCCAGGATGCTAGGATAACCCACCTGCGCGTTGGGGGGGTTGATGCAGCTTTGTAAGTGTGGGATTTGATGTTTGTGTGTGTGTGTGTGTAGGTGAGTGTGCTGTGTATGTGTGTGTATCAATAATTGAGCGGGACAAAGGTGACTGTGCAAGGTGCGTGGTACGATACAATGCATGAGCTGGAACATTCACTGTCTATCACCTCTCTCTCTCCCTCGCTGTCTCTCTCACACTCTCTCTCTCTCTCTCTCTCCCTCTCTCTCCCTCTCTCTCTCTCTCTCCCTTTTATCTTGTTGGTTGTTCTGTGGTGGGCCTACTGGAGCTGCAGCTAGTTAGGCCGCATGTCTGGGTGAGGGAACAAAGCTGGGTCTGAGATACAATGTTCTGACAGTTCTACAGTACATAATAAAGGCTCCACAATCTCCACTTCCACATTCACCCTGCAAGGACCTCTATTCAGACAGGCTACCCAGAGAGTGACAACTCGCTAGTCTTATTAGGAAAAGAAATGCCTCATTGAGGCCATACCGCTGTCAGTTTGTATAGAGAGTGTTCTACCTTTGTAAAACTTGAATAAGAAACACAGCGATGAAAGAAAGGTCTCGGTACAGTATGAGGCTGCAACAGGCCTTAGACAAAGATGTTTAGTGCCCTAGTATTCAAAGAATACACAGCGTTATTTTTCTCTTTCTCTTGCAGGATTGAACCTAAAATGTGTTAACGGGGGAGAAAGGAGAACGAAGTGGAACGCGTCATATCGAATATCCGTCAGCAGCGCCGTGAGGTGCGCCTCCCCCGGCAGGCCAGGAGGGCGGCTGCAGACTGACAGGTGACAGAGAGATGCCGGCGAGACTACAGGGAACGGAGAGAGAGGGAGACAGAGAGAGAGAGAGACAGAGAGAGAGAGGGAGGGAGACAGAGACAGACAGACAGACAGACAGACAGACAGAGAGACAGAGAGAGAGAGAGAGAGAGAGAGAGAGAGAGAGAGAGAGAGAGAGAGAGAGAGAGCCAGCGAGGGGAGATGGAGGGATGGGGATGGGGAGAGAGTTCAGTCACACATTCTGTAGCGAGGCGGATACACACGCCGAATGCCCTCCGACACACTGATACGCACACACACACACATGCCCAGACACACACACGCCCGGACACACGGTCAGCCTGAGGCAATGAAGAAGAGGAGAGGGAGAAAGACTTTGATCACCGAACTGAGCGCACTCAAGCACTCAACCACAGAGGGCGGCGAGTGATGAGGGGAGGAGAGGTGACCGCCGACAGAGAGACGGAGAGACGGAGAGAGAGGGAGAGAGAGGGAGGGAGGGAGGGAGGGGGGGGGAGAACTAGTGAAGGGTGTTCTATGACCTCTATGGTCGTTGATACAGATGTTAAGGCATGGACACAGAAAACCAGCCATCCGACCCAGACAACATGGCGTGGCGCCCTGTGGTGCGACAACCTGCAAACGCTGGCATTCCTCACAATACTGTATCACATGACCAGGCTGCGGAGGAAACCCACCCTGCATCTTGAGGTGTGTGTGAACCACCGTCATTAAAAACTGCATTTGCATCCTATTTCATACAGCCAAGAGCATTGTCCTACAAATTGGGGGGCGCCAACACAACTGTGTTCAAGTTATTAACACAACAGCAACACACACACACACACACTCCTTTCAAACTGTCCAAGGACGGGCATTGTCCCTTTCCCATAGAAAACACCCCATCGCTCACAACAAAACATGGCAATTTCCTCATGTTTTCCAGCGGCCAGGCCTCTGCATCGTATCATAGAGGGAGAGACACAGGTGGGTAAACCCCATTAGAGTTAGTGAAGAGCCCAGGTAATTACGCTTGGCATTTTGACAAGTGTTTGCCAGAGTGAAGGTCAGCTCTGTCTGCGTGGGAGATCTATGCTAATCGCCTCAGCTGGAGGAGAGAGTGCGCCGTTCAACATTCCCGCTGTCGCACGGCCCCTGTAGCTGAACTGCTTTGAATGTGTGTGATGCGTGTGCTGAAGATTAGAACTGCGATGTATATATTAGGAAATGCGGTAAATACAGTGCAGTATGTTACGGGGGTTTGCCTTTCTTTTGCCGGCTCTCTACTTCTAACAGTCTGGAAGGATCTCCTTTAATTCCCTTTATGATTATCTCTTCCCTCTCCACTTCTTCTCCGTTCGCTCCTCTCTCTCGGTGTGTCAGTCAGTGAGGTGGTGGGTCGCAGTGTGTCAGGGTCTCTGCTCTCTGCTCCAGATGGTCCAGAGAGATGCTGTTGCCACTCCCCTACCACCTCCCCCTCTTCCCCCACCTCCTCCACCCTGGTCCCCAGGGCCGTGGCTGACTGGGATGAGGGTTGGGTTCTCACGGCCGGGGCCGGGGACACCGTGCCGGGGTCTGGCCTCTGGGGTCGCCGGGGGCCCTCAGGGTCACTCGGCCATGACAGCCCAGACAAAGGGGGGTGTCCTCTTCTATGCAGCTGCCCCCCCCCCTCTACTCCCCCCCCCACACACACACACACACACTACCCCATCCTCGTCATACCTGACCGTGTAGCATGGTTGTGCCTCGAACCCTGGGCTGACTGTTGTGTGGCAGGAGGAGGGAGAGAGGAGGGGGGGGTAGGGGGGTTAGTCTTGACTGGTCATCGGGCGGCTGGATGGTGGGGGCGATGGGTTGGGGATTGATATAACGTGTTTTAATTGTGCGCGTCGGAAGAAAGGATATTTCTGTGTGATGTCGACTGGTCAGTGTAAGACTTTAGTCCTGGACTAACCGTGCTGAAGTCAGAGGAAGTCTTCATGACTCTGTCTGTGCTAAAACCACGAAAATGTTATTCTAAAAAACTAAACATGTTTTTAGATATTGTAGAAACTTATGTTCTATTTTCACTAACAGCCAATAGCTCAAAGGCAGTCAAATAGCCTTACCATAAATACTGTTCTACATTCATCCACAGCCTCAGATACTGTAAATGGCACATGAAAAAAAACTAAAGTAAACAAGGAGTGGATTACATTTATCATGGCTAAAAAAAGGTTGCTTGGCCGTGAACAAAACCAATTTTGACAGATCCAATTTCCCCGGTGGGGGTGATTTGCATGTTTGGAGATTCAGAGGTATACGGCTTCTAACTAATATCAGAATACGTGAGAATGGGAAGGAAAGAAAGAGGGAGAGAGAGAGAGACATTTTTTTGTTAATGACACATTTGAACACCCTTTTTTACAGAGTTCTGACTTCACAGACTTAATCAAAACTTCAAATAAATGATTTGACTGGCAAAACACACACATGCTCACACACACACATCCACGTATTTATATACAGTACACACTGACACACACACACACACACTACAGAATAGTTTTAATAAAGCAGGAACCCTCTCTCTTTTGACAAGAGTAGGAATTAGCCAGAGCGGCTCTTTGTGTGACCGTTTTCCAGTTGAATAGAACACAAGAGCTCCAACCTCCACTCAGACAATCAGACCTCCCACAATGCCTTTCAGTCCCACGGCCAATAAGAACCTAGCCCAAAGATGCTTTTCATGAAGATATCAAATCTCGGGCCCGTCATAATGTCCATGTGTTTAGCTGCTCTCTCTGTATGAGTTGTTCTCAATGAAACATTGAAGACATTTAGCAAATAGCCATCCACCTCAGGGACGTGTTCACTGCAAACATATTGCAATGATGTCGTCACATCTGCTGATGCTACTGCACAGTAAAGGAAGTGTGTTACTTTAAACGTGAGACGTTTTATCGTTGGAACACGTTCTTGAATAAGACATACGTCTCTCCCTGTATCTCAACTTAATCAGCCATGGAAAAACAGCCTGTGGTAAACCCACAGAAAGGTTTTAGTTTACCGTCTCCACTGCTGTTTGATGAGGTCATCAGGGTGGGACAGGGGAGGGGAAGGGTGTGACGGGGGTGTAGGAGGAGGGGATGGTCAGCATCGGGGACCCAATGAGCTGTGGGGCTGAGAGTGGGCAGTCCACTCCAGTCACGTCCTCAACCCCCGAGCCTCCCTGTGGGTTTGGTGGGATGAAATCAACATACGTGACTGACTGCGTCCAATTTAATACTAGCATCGAATCCATCTTTGATCTCTGCTTCTCTGGTGTTGTCGGTTGGACGATCTGGGCAAAGCTCTGCGCATGCTACAAGAGAGCACAGAAGACAGCAATGCCTCCAGCCCTGAATATGGTATGCTGGGTTTGTTGTTGAATTCTAATTAGGGTTGAGGAGAGTGTGTAAACAGCACGTAACCGTCTGAGGTGGTGGTGAGAATTCCTCCAGTCCAGGAGCTGCTCGGTTGCTCGGTTCCGACTGCATTCATAATTCATCGATGTGGGTCAGGCGGCTGATCGTGCCGACTTAACATTTGATCTGACATTTCAGCCTAGGCTGGTCACTGTCATTAGCTACCCCCCTCCGCCGCCACACACACACACACACACACACGTCTACACACACTGACGAGCTCAACACCCACAAACTGACACACACAAACACACACATTGACATGCCCGACACACACAACCCACACGTTCCCATCTCCGCACCACATGACCACGTAGACACAGAGAGAAGTGGGTGTGAAGAGAAAGAGAGAGAGAGAAAGAGGAAAGAAATGGAGAGAAACATCACCTGATTTCAGGGGCTGCATTCGTTCTACTCTCCATAGTAGAATCCACATATTTGACTACTGACTTTCTTTTACAAACACTCATTTATGCATGACATCTTTTATTTAAATCCTAACTACCAGTGAAGAAAATATATACTGTCTTTTCTGCCTTCCCCATGACAAAATACCTCAAAACTGACTCAAAACTGACCAAAACCCAAATAGTTCATTCTGGCCACCTATGACAAGAGCATTCAGCCTGGACACAGTCCAGAGATAAACAGTCACAACATCCCAACATCACAACATCCCGCTCGATAGGAACCAGAGGACACGTCGCCACATCTGAGCCAATAAAAACACGGCACATATTCTCGCTCGGCGTCAATCCAGCGGGGGTGATATTGACAGTTGGGCTGCCGCTCGCTTCTCTCGCTCGCCGGCTCACCGCCTCCCCAAAGTCATTCTGCCGCCGCAGCAAGGACAGCCCCGGCACCCAGCACCCAGCCCAGCACCCAGCCCCGGCACCCAGCATGTTGATCCTAGGTTCAGACTGCGCCAGTGTGTGCGTGCGTGTGTGCTTGTGGGTAGGTGTGGGGGTTGGCAATGCACTCTCTTAACACATCTCTCCATCAGCTCTGCCACCACCCCCCTCCCCCCCACCCCACCGCCAACTTATCCACCCCCCCCACACACACACACCAACCTATACACCACCACCACACACACTGTGTGTTTACAGAGAGAGGAGGCCTGCTCTAGCCTCTTGCAGGAGGAGAGGGGAGGCAGGGAAACCAAGCAGCCCCTCCCCGACACGGGGGCCCTGCGGCGGGCTACCTTCTCTGGTTATCACCTCTAGGATTGATCTTGGATCTGTCATTGCTCGGTGTTAATAACATTTCTCGGATGGGGACTTGTCAGGACAGGACCGGCACTCAGTGCAGCCTGTGCTGGATCTGCTGTACTCGACTGGGAGCGGACGAGCGACTGGGACTTGATCGTTATTTGTAAGAAGATATACAATTGCTACAGGCTATTGTGTCTCGGAGCAGTGTGTGTGTACGTATGTGTGAGCGTCTGTGTGTGTGTGGGGGGGAATATGTACACATGTGAACATGGGTGTGTGTGTGTGTGTGAGTGTGTGTGTCTCAATGAGAGTTCCTCTACCTGCAACGTGGGCCATGTCTGCAGTGCTCACATTGTGAGGGTTGGGCCCCACTCTGAAGGTCACGGCCGGACCCAGCACCCTGAAAAACAGAAGCAGAGAGGGACACACACACAGTCACTCTCAACCTCGATATTCTCTCCTTCACCTGCAGATAGCAATCAAATCACAGCGAAGGAGAAAGAAAATGTGTGAGAAAGAAGGGGAGAAAGTCAGGATGACTTCCCTAACCAACAAGTTTCTTTTTCGCACGTACGTTTTCATCCAAGAGAGCCGAGTGAGGTGTTAGGAGTCCGCGAGGAGCTGCTCTGCTATTTCCTGTCACCTTTACAGTCATTTGACAAAAACACTGTGGAGCATGAAAGAGATGGCAACTTGGCAGCTGCCACAGTGAACTCTGTTTGCTGCTCACCTCTGGGCACCCTCTGTCTGTCTGCCCTGGATAGCACACTGTCTGGCCAAGAGCGAGCACACACACCCACACACCCACACCCACGCACACACGCACACACACACACACACACACACACCACACACCACCCACACACACACACACACCTCTGTCTACAAAGTAGAAATGTTTTAGGTCCCCGAGGTCAGAGGCCAACAAAAAAAAGGCCCAACATCTACACCAGACTCTAAAAGACTCATTCAGCAGAGATAGAGCTGTCTGAAAAACCGACCTACTGCAACGGTAGGCTTTCCACCAGACGCTGAACATGAGCGAAAAGATCTTCAAATCTCCAAACATTTTTTGAGAAGAAAATCTTAAGTAGGAGCGGGAGCCTAGTGGGAATCATTCCAATCTCAGCATGTCAAAGGCTAAATGATTAGTGGGTATACAATGTACTGTTGGGGGCTTGTATTGTACTGAACCTGTCATGTAACATGCACTACCGCAATCACACACACACACACATATACACACGCATGCGCAATGACCCCTTTAGTTTGAATGAGATGAGATGAGAGCATATCCATCAACATGTCCATCTACTGTAAGTTCAGAGCCATCAGTCATGTGCGCCACTCCCAGCACACACACACAGGTGTGTGAGGAAATACAGGATTAATATAAGGTTACAGTATTTATAGATCACCGCATGGAAATCCCTCACACACACACACACACACACACACATCCACATCTCCCAAAGAAACATGATTGTCCTTCTCTAATGCCTTCTCCTGGATTCTGTTTGCCTTCGCAAAGTCAATATTTCCCCAATCTCTCCTACTGCTTTCTCACTCCCGCTGACATTCTGACAGAAATCTTGATGCACCTCAAATTAAATGGACATGTTGCTTTTTTATTTATTTTGACCATGGACGAAAGATATTGTCTCAGTGAGGTGGTGGGCTGGGAGGACCAATACGACTCTATAATACTAGTTTGATAAGATACTACTCTATAATACTAGTTTGATAAGTTATCTGCACAACTCCCCGCACTGCTGTATTACTGTGAAAGCCTGGACTTCATTTTAGCTTAGTGGGTGCCAAAAGTTTGTGTTTTTACCCACAGACAAGTTGGACTTGGTGCATGAGGGAGTAACTCCCCCTACTGGCCACACAGAGTAAACCCCTTACGTCACCTCACCACCAGTGAAGTTATCAAACCGTTTACAAAAACGTATCACATGACGTTGACACAATACATCCTCAACTCAAGAAAAAAAAACACCACTTCCTACTTAATAATCTCTTCAATTTGTATTTCTCTCCGACGACATCATCTGATGCGTGTCTCTTCTCGTCTCCCACGTAGGCAGCGAAGACCACGTGTTCAGACCCTGGACAGATTGAGGACCACCACTCACATCAAAAGAGCGGGCTTTCAGACCCTCTCCCATTGCGCCCGAGCATGCAGACATACAATGAGCCCCGATCCGTCCACCTCCACTTCCTTCTGCTGCAATACGCTTTCATCCCCCATAGAAAGAGAAGGACAAAAGTGGGTCCTGACAAAGGGCTACACTGCTTCAAACCCCCTTTACAGAGAGCACAATACAGCTATGTTGCTGGGTGGGATTTTAGCTTGGAGGTTAGGCATTCACAATGGGATTCTCTCTTTCTGTTTTGCTTTCACTCGCTCGCTCTCTCTCACTAACCATGCCGTATTCTTGATGTTCCTGATTGTGTCTTCCCATTTTGATGTCTCTGTCTTTCAGTCTGCCCGTCTCTCTGTTTCTCTCGATTTTGTTCCCTCTCTTTTTCTCTCACAGCAGTGATTTACCATCGGGGGTCGTTTCAAAGATGTGCTATCGATGGAAACTATCTCTCCGTTAAATCTAAAGAGACGTGCAAACCGGTCATAGGAGTTCTAATCGACGAATCGTTTTTTAGTTGTTACAGACAGTTTGGGTTTTGACACTAACATGAGACTAAATACAGTCCAGCGATGACTGGTTCTGGTCAGGGCTAAGGGAGTTTTGTGGTCTAGTAGTTGAATTGGAGTAACCACAAGAAGTCTCGCAGCAGTATAGCCGTTTAGTGTTCTGGTTCATGATGAAGACCGAGCTAGGCTAAACGCCCATGAAAGGCTTGTCAGATCACAGGCATCCACAGTGCCTCTGCCTCCTCCTTGGTCTCTGGTGCAGAAGCCCAGGCCCAGTGATGTCAGAGACCGGGCTGTGGGCTGAAGGACAGTTCACCCCATCATTAATAAGTTAGTGTCCTTACTGGCCGTGCCTGTCCCCCTTCCGGCTCATTCTCTCTCCCTCTTTTCCTCTCTCTGTCCCTTTCTTTTTTGTTCGACTCCTTTGAAAATGTTTGCTCTGTTGTTCCTCTCTCGCTCCCTCGCACAAACTCTCCTTCTCTCTCTTTTCCTTTCTCTCGTACCTCCGCCCCATCCTCCTCCCCACCCAACAAGCGCAACAATGGCCACTAACAAACAGACAATATGTGTTTGGTGAGGAAAAACACACCTGTTTTCAAAGAGCATTTGGTGGAGTGTTTGGGGAACGTTTGGTGGAGTGTTTGGGGAACGTTTGGTGAAGTGTTTGGGGAGCGTTTGGTGGAGTGTTTGGGAAACGTTTGGTGGAGCGTTTGGGGAGCGTTTGGTGGAGTGTTTGAGGAGAGTTTGGGAGCAACGGAGACAAGGCTGGACTACAACAGAGAGGCATCAAGAGGTATCTGGAGGTAATTACAGTAAAGTAGATTTCTCTCCCCAGAGAAAAGCACACACACAGAGAGGTCAGAACAACAGTTCTCTGTGATACTGCGGCAGCTGCATTCACACAAACACACAGTCCTCACATGGTCTGGACAACCTTCATCCACATCGCTAGGCTCTGAGATGTTTGAAAAACATCACAAACATGATTTAGACGTTGCCAGAATTGTTCAATGGTTTACCACCGTCTTATTCAACACCAACAAGATTATGTGAGTGTGCATGCCTGTGTATGTGTGTGTGTGTGTGTGTTTGTGAGTACCCTGTGTGTGTCTTTGCGTGCGTGTGTGTGTGCGCAGTACGTACGAGAGCTGTTGGAGATCAGTGAGGCGGAGGTCGAGGCGTCGAGCCAGTCGCTCCATCAGGTCCAAGCCCTGGTCGGTGGGAAGGGAGCTGGGGGAGACACACAGACACAGCTGGGCGTCAGACATGCAGACGGTCACACGGCACCACCCTAGTGTGGACAGGTCTCCTGCTTGTACACACACACACACACACACACGACAAACAGATCATTCCACTGTCCAGGTGGACATGGACATGGATATATACACCCCGCGCAATAAATCAACACACTCGCACACGCGATGACGGAAAGCAAAAAAAGCCTGGGTGCTTGGGGAATAGGGATCAGGTGCTTCCTCAGGCTTGATAAATCACCTGCATTTTCCAGCAATGAGACGAACAATAAGGTGCAAATGGAACCGGCATGAGGTGTAATGGCTGTATCATATGGCCACACTTCCCTCACACACACACACACATGTGCGTGCACACACACACAGACACACAAACACAAATGGAGTTGTATCCCTCCACACGTACCTCCTCACACACTTGCATACACACACACACACACACACCCACACACGTTGAGATGAATAACAACGTGCAAATGGAATGGATGTGAAGTGTAATGGCTGTATGATAAAGTCGGGCCTCATCTAAGCTCTGTCTTCTGGTCTCTCACTCAAAGAGCAAATCGGCCAAGAAAATAGACCAAACAAAGGCAATTTGTGGGTGATGCTGTGTGTGTGTGTGTGTGTGTGATGCTGTGTGTGTGTGTGTGTGCGTGTGATGCTGTGTGTGTGTGTGGTGATGCTGTGTGTGTGGGTGATGCTGTGTGTGTGGGTGATGCTGTGAGTGTGGGTGATGCTGTGTGTGGGGTGGGTGTGTGTGTGTGGGTGATGCTGTGTGTGTGGGTGATGCTGTGTGTGTGGGTGATGCTGTGTGTGTGGGTGGGTGTGTGTGTGTGAGTGTGTCTAAGGGTTGGTATATGCGTATGTAAGAGTGTAAAAAGAAAATATGAGGGTGATGCTGTGTGTGCATGAGAGTGGATGTGAACGTGTGTATGTGTGTGGGTAGAATTCTACTTTACCCAGGTTCATCAGGCAGATGAACCTGAAGTTTGTTCAAATCACTCTCTGGGTAATACACAGGTCACAAGAGAAACATGCATAGTTTTGGTTTGCATATTTTAGCTAGGCTAAATAAGATTTTGCCAGAATAGTATGGGAACCCCTAGATATTGTCAATGTACCGCGGTTTTTAAGAAAGTGAGGTTTTGTGTTGTTTTTTCCTCTTTGGAGAGCTTTCAAAGTTAAAGATTGGACAAAGCCATTCCAGACACGTTTGCCTCCCTCTGCGGTAATTCAGACTACGGGAGAGCTCTAGGAGTGACTTGATTGTTGATGCTAGCACTTTCCCCCTTGGGTTTCTCTCTGTCTCTTCTCTCCTCCATCCCCTCTCGATCCCAACAGTCCTTGGCCGTACACACACAAACACAAGCGCGCACACACACAAACGCACACACGCGCACACAATCTCAGGAGCTGTCAGATAAGCAGGTTAGGCTTAGCCCGGTTGGGGGGCGGGGGGGGATAACAGCTGTGCAATCATGGGGGTGTGCAGCAAACTCAGGGGAGACCACCGAAGGGCCCTCGCTAATGTACATAGCTCTATCACGGAGCCGAGTAAAGTGGGAGAGAAGGTGGAGGAGCGGTGAAAATCTGCCTGGAAGGTGACCCCCTCTCTCTCCACCCAACCCCTGGGTGTGTGTGTATGGTTTGTGTGCGCGGGTGTGTATTGTGTGTGCGTGTGCTGCATACGTGCGTGCACTGGTGCTTGCAAATGTGTGTGTGTGTGTGCGTGTGTGCGTATCTTCAGCTCCAAATCAGGGCCGTGTCAGAGCGGGGCTGTTGAACAGGTGAAGGACAGCTGGCTGACACTTGGCTTGATAACGCCATAAAGGGATTTAAGAGAGTGCCACGGGCGAAAACACAGTCGATAGGAACTTATCTCTCTCTCCCGGAGCCTCGGCCGAGTACCAAAGATTCTGGCTGACTCCTTTCGCCCATGTCTGACGCGACATCGTCATTAACTCTCGAATACTGTACACTTCAACACTAACCCACTCGCTCGGAACTATCATGGCTTCCATTGTGCTTAGACACGTTACTGAGGAGCTCAACATACCGCAACCGTCTCTGGAAGTAAACATACTTGGATGTCTCGGGTTATTTTAAAAGGTATCAGATTTCTCAAAAGGCGTGCTTGAATTACAAGAGATTTATGCGTGAGTGTGTGTGCCTGGAATGTTGAATGAGGAGGTCTTCTGGAGGTGAGATAGGACATAATGACCCTAAACAAAAGCTTTCACTCTTTATCTCGCCACTTTGTCTCGAGGGATTAGATACAAGAAACAAAAAAAAACCTTTTGCAAATTCCCTATCATCGTGTAATATGCTGACATTGTGGTGTAGTTGTACGAAACAGTAGTAGTAGATTTACTCACTCTGAGTCTGTGATAACGTAGCCAAAGTCACTGCTGTCCTTCCCCTTGGTGGAGAAGGCCTTCACCCCGAGGTGGACCACCTCCTCCTGCACCTTCACACCCTTCTGTTGGGGCTCCACCCGGGCCTGGGTCGGGGGGGTCTCCGTCACAGGGACCCACCTCTCCACCTCGGTGTCCACCACCACCGCCGCCCCCAGCACCTCCAGAGGGCCGACCAGGTCGCCCCCCTCGTCCGGCCGGGATGCAGCCACGTTCCTCTCCTCCCAGGGCATAGGCACCTGACCCTGGGTGGTCCGGCTCTGGACGTTCTCCAGGCCAACCGTCCTCTGGGGGACTGCCCACGGAGAGCCCCCGCTGGGCTGCACCGGGCTGCCTGGAGCCTCCCTGAAGGGGTCCAGGTCCAGGTAGTCCAGGAGCTTGCTGAGGAAAGCTGTATCCTGGGGGGGAATATGGACATGTATGGTTGTAACTGCTGGAAAGTGCTGGCAGCTGTGTCTAGTGGATTGCTTTCAAGCCTGAATGGGTTTACCGTGGTAGGTAAGTATAGTGGAACTTTCAATGGCAACCTTTTCTCTCTAATTTCTTCTCATACATCTTGAGTGACAAAGGGTGATGCATTAGCAAGCTTTACTTGTGTAGAGGGAGAATGACAAACACATTAAAGTAAGTCACTGACAACCAGAAAAAGGACTACACTTGAATGAGTCTAGTAAAATCAACATCAATACGCTTTTAAAACGCTACTAGCTACTTGGAAACACAACATATTTTCTGTACTCCAGTTGCATTCATGTTTCTGGAAATGTCGGCTTTTGTGTTTACTACGTCTTGCACATTTTCAATACACATGAAATGGTCTGAAGACAATAATGGTAAATCACCTTCATGTCTGGCTCTTTGTCCACATCGCCAATTGGTTGCCCTGTAAACACAGTGCGTGAGTGGAAAACTGGGCTGCCAACTTGATTTCACAAATCAGTGAACTATCACACTTCACGTCAATTCAAACAATGTAACAACGCCAACTTTCTCAGAGAAACCCACGTTTCAGCTCGTACACAGACGGATATGGATGGAGTACCTGGACGTGTCGCGTCTCTCTCCAACATGTCTGGTTGAATCGTATCTACGTCCTGGTTGTGGTCCTGGTCCAGATCCTGGTGATGGTCCACGGTGTCCAGCGGTTCTCTCTTGGCCTCCGCTCTGGTCCTGGGCTTTGGGCCCTGCCCGTCCACCCCCTGCAGGGCCCCGGCGATGACGTCAGCCAGCTGGTCCAGGTTGGGGCCCCTGAGGGTCCCCATGTTGATGCTGTGTCTCCCCAGCTGGTTGACCACGTTCTGGATGAAACGCTCTGCATGTTGGGGTGGAGCGTTTGTTTGAAGGAAGTACATGTTCTAGGTAAGGGACACTACTACAACTGCAAAACCTTTTACAACTAAAACCTTATTTTATGAAACAATATACGGAGAGCTAAAGATGTAGTATAAGCAGAGAACTCCAACAAATGAAGGACAAGAGATGTAAATGTGGTGTTCAGTAGCATCCAAAGTCATGTGATATGCTGTCTGAAAACCTTACCATCCGTGGGACTGAGGGGCTGCTTGGACACAGGGCGCTTTGATCCGGACTTAAAGATGAGTTTTTCTATCTTGGGCTTGGGAGGTTTAGATCCACCCTTGGTTTCCCCCTCGCTGGGAGGATGGCTGACGTAGCTGAAGTAGTGGACCTTCGCCTTGGGCCTTTCCTCTGGGGATCCAGGGCGGTTCTGGCTGGTGGGAAGCCTAGAGAGGTAGCTTTCCAGCTGGGAGGCCAGGAGCCGGGGCCTGGCCTTGCCTGGATGGGTACTGGAGTAGGCTGCTGCCACTGGGGGGATCTTGCCAGTCTTCCCCTGGATAAGGGCTTTAAGACCCTGGGGCTGAAGGTTGTAGAAGGTGGTCTTTCCCCAACCCTGTGACTTGGGCTGGGTGTCAGCCACACGGCCAGCATTCTGAAAGTCCTATGGCGTAAAAAAAAGAAACGGTTTGTACTTATCTTCCTTTTGTACACATTTTCATTACAGACTTATGGGTATGGCTGTGCAACAGAGATTTAATTAGATTTTAAACAAAACATTATTTACTATCTGCTTTTAGGTTTATTTGTGCTCTGGGTTATTTTGCACCGGGAGAGGAGTGAGCGAGGTTACCAGTGTTATGACAGGTTCAGGTAGGAAGAGAGGTAGTTTGGGATTGGGTAGACAGGACAGGATATGAATCAGGGTCTAGATCAAAGACAACTGCCCTTGGAAATTGCATATGGAAATCATAGATGAGATAGTGTCATTCAAACGGTAATGTTATGCATTTCTGCGGCACCACAACACTACTGAAAAATAAACGGAAAAAAAGCCTTATCGCCAAGGCATCAGTTGAGACACACCAGTGTCGATGGTTATCCCAAACAAATATCAGGACCGAATGGAGTTTATAAGTTACAATCTACAGACTAGTCATTTGAATATATTACATGAAGCACTTACATTCGAGGTGTATGATAGTGCTGTAACTATATCATAAGGACAGGAGAATACGACTTCTTAATCAGTTCTAGCGCTGTCTCCTGTCTCCTGTCTGTGCTCTCCCTGTTGTCGGTGCTGCGAGGGGGAAGATAATACAATCCATCCCCCGACCCAAACACATTGGCACACGCTAATGCCATTAACATCGTGAGAGGGGATTTCTGCCTTCCCCCACCCCCCCCCACCTCGCCATTAAGAATGGCCCCGAACCCCTCCGCGGCCGACTGCATTATCGCTCCGGTGGCGACGCGGCTCAAGTTAGGGGTTCAAACATGGTAATGAGATGGACGGTATCCCTTTAAGTAGAGGGACGGGTAAACCTTTGTGTTGGAGGGGTCGTCCTCGCTCAGCGGGACGGGAGAGGGGGAGCGATCGAGGAAGACAAAGGAGCGAGGAGACAACTTAGCCACCCGTCGGGAGGAGGGGCTCATCCTTCCTGCCACCGCTGGGATTGGATGTTCACGCCTAGAGGCAGGATGAGGCCCTAGCCTGCTTCATCCATTGAGCCCTACTATCTGTGCCTCGCCCCCCCCCTTGTAATGAATGAAGGCAACAGCGTAGGACCGTTTTTTATCACTATATATGCTAACGTTACCATCGCCCCGTGACTCATTGTTGATGGGGATGTTTCAATGGGCTCTTGACATTGGTAGGGAGGTGAGAGGATACTGGAGCCCCTCTCTGACTGGCCTTACCTGTGTGAGGGGCCTTTCTCGGTAGACCCCCAGACGAGTGGTCCCCGCAGCCTGGGGGAGGAAGCCCATGTCCTTCAGGTGTTGTTGGAGCTTCCGGCCGAGCTCCGCCTCCCCTGGCCTCAGCGTCCTGTCTTGGTAGTGAGCCGGGGGAGGAATGGGCGGGGCAGGCCGGCGGAGGGGAACCTTGCGCAGCCTGGACAACTCTCTGGAGATGACCCGCTGGGTGACATCATCCTGCCAGGTCAACCCTGCGGAGACATGGGGGTTGGAGTTGGAGAACTCGGGGATACTGTCACACTGGCCAAGGGGAACTTTTAATATGCAGATCCCCAGTCAGATTACAAACAAGCAAATGTGACAAATGTACAGTTAAACAGGCCTGAGATCCCCCGTGTGGACGGATCACAGCACAATCCAGAAGAGAAACAAAACTGAAATTGAGGATGAGCGAGGGGATGAAAGGATGAGAATCGGAAACGATGTGGCAGCCTCTGCGGAATTCCAGACTCCAGTCGACCCCTGGACAGGGAGAGGAGGGGCACTTCCCCCTCCCCCCCCGTCCTCCTCCCGTACCCAGCCGAGTCAACAAGCCCTGTGAGAATGTCATCCCACAGCCAGTCAGTGCGCCAACATCTCTGCTAATTGCCAACACATACTTGGAGTGCAAGGCTGCAAGGCTCCCGGGCAGGGGCACTGCATCGACGATGCCAAGGCCAGATGGAACTACCCGGGCAAACAGAGACCCAAAACATGGCCCTGTTCCCAGAGAGCCACGAGGGACAACATTCCAGTGCGGAGGAAGATCATACCACGCGAGCGAAAATACCGAAGATGTTATGGCCTCTGCTTAAGGCCAATATGTTCAGTGTGAGCTTCTATTTTACATATTCTTTCATTTTGATACCAGCCAGACAGTATTTTAATGAGGAAACTCATTATTAGATGAAATGTTGGAAGCGTTGGTGAGATTTCAAATTATCTTATATCTTTACGCATTGCCTTTCAAGACTGTCAATGACCAGTGAGGTATGTAGGAGTAGTTAGTCGTGAACAGGGCAGCAGTCAGTCATCTGAGCACAATGCGACCAAAAAAAAAGATGTCCACACATTAGCCTGCTCTATCACCCATAGAATGCAGGCAGTCTCATGCATATTCATAAGCTAGCAGACACGGAGGCTGAGGGGAGAGGATGAGCCACTGATGAGGCCAGCGATCCCTGATCAACCTCGGAATGGAGCCCAGAGCATATGGGTTCAGGATTCTGGAACGCAACCCGTCCATCCATACCATAATAACACATGCCTCCCCCATCTAGCGTATATTCGCTATACGTTTGCTTCGCGGAGGTTATAATGTAGCTATCGCCATTAGCGTTGATGGGCAAGACTGTAGGTTTCAGTCATTAAGGATCCATAAAAGGTCTGTGCTTAATTACTGCTATTTAATGGGTTCAGTGAGGATAGATGGTGTGATTGTTTGGGGGGAACAGAAGGCGTGTGACACGTGTGGGATTGACTGTGACACCTCTATCGCCTCTCTTTGTCTGCAGGGGGATGGTGGAGAGGGGGGGGGACGCTCATTTCCCTAGACAGAGAGAGGGAAGGAGAGAGAGAGACAGAGGGAAAGAGAGTGGGTGTGTGTATTTGTATGTGTTTGAGATAGGGAAAGGGTGTGTGTGTATCTGTATGTGGTAGAGAGAGGGAAATAGTGTGTGTGTGTGTGTATCTGTATGTGGTGGAGAGAAAGAGAGAACACAGACAAATGTGCTACTTACACCACCGCAGCCACTATGGGCACAGAACCGCAGCCAGGAGCAAAGCAATTCAATATGAGTGGAAGAAGAGCAGTTCCACTGGATCACAGCCATTAGTGTTTGGGCTTAAACAGGTTTATCACTTACAGTACAAATACAGTATTAACAGAGAATCAAGATAAATCATACTCAAAAGTTTAGGACGAAGGTATGCAAGTTGGCTACCTGTCAGTAAATCTCTTAGATATATAGACTACTAGACCCAGGTGGCTAAAACAAAATATTATTAATATAAATACTGTATTACCCCAAAGTCCAGAGAAAGGGCAGACTCTATGTCCTAGTGTGAAAGTTTAACCCTTTAAGGGAGGGACAGACGCTGTCTAAGGTAGAGCGCCTCAGTTAATTAGCGCCTCGCCATTACCCTATCAGGCGGCTTTGAAACAGTCGAGATGGTTTCCGATGACCTTATGCTTTTTCTTCTTCCTTCCTTCTTTTTTTTCTTCTTCTTTTTTTCTACAGTGTGTGTCTGACAGAGAGAGAGAGAGGTGCGGGCCTGTGGCCTCCTAAATATTCAAAGCCCATTAGATCAGATCCTGTCTTGTTGTTTCATCTGGGCGGTTTTGAAATGCAGATGTGCTCTCCCGTCCCCTAAGTTTAGTCCTCCCACTGATTTAAAAGGCCAAAGCAGAGGGGGGAGGATGAATAATTCAGAAACAAATTTCAGCCTAATTAATTGAGATGATATGTGTCAATCCAATTCTTTCATGGGATGTGATAGAACACAACAAAGGTGTCGTGCAATTAAAAGATGAATCCACTTCGGCCATTTCATCACCATGTTGCTGTGAGATCATTGGTATTCATTCTTTGACAGTTTGGGGTTTTCTATTCAAATATCATCTTTTGCTCCTGCCCATATGATGCAGTTGTGTAAAAACTTTGACACAGGTAATGTTTCCAATAAAATTAAGAAAACTTGCATAGTAATACTTCCCTAGAGAAACAAAGTAGATCGTGGACATAGTGGAACTTGGACGCAAACAGTCAGAACTCGAAAAAGACTATGATGAGCAAACTGTTATTCCAAGTGTCAACTGCCATCTCCTCAAACAAAAGCTTTTTATATCGTCCTACTGCACAGCAATTTGTGAACATCTGTGTATGAAAGAGAGAAGGATGATTCGCTAGTCAAAAACATTAAGGGAAATGACAATACTCTGAGCCAAAGGCATAGCACTTCAGACACAAAATAGCCCAGCCCACACATTCCAGAGAGATTCAATAAAAGATCTTTAATTTTTCAAATAACATCCTGATTTTCACTTTAGAAGTAGACCTACCAGCCCCTCAGCAACCCCGCAATACAGGAACGATTCATTAGAATACAAATATAGTGAAAGTACAGTCTGTCAATATGTCTGTCTGTCTGTCTGTCTTTCTGTTATTCTTTCTACCTGCCTGCCTGCCAGTCAGCCTGTCCGTTTGCATATCAGCTTCCAAAACACTGATTTCAAGCTGACATGTAGTCATGGTCTACCCAATGGGCCAGAACACTGGTGTACCTGTAGTTGCTAGTCTTGAGAAGAACCAGTGCGTAAACTAACATACTGCTGCTCAGTGGGGCTGAAGGGATGCACTGTGTCCGTTTATGGTCACTGCTTCTCTCGTACTGGTTCTACAGAGATGCCCGCAGCACTAATGGGAATGCCAGAAAGGGTTATCTTACTTCACTTGCTTTGGGAGTGAGTATCCACCTTGATTTGCACACAGTTAAGACCCAGGGCTCGTATACCACAGGGCAGGCTGGTCCTACCTGACTAGCACACGGACGGGAATCATGATCTGGCTGTGGGATCCAGGAAGCAGGATGCGTGACGTGTAAAAGGAAGAAGGTCATTCAAATGGAAACTGTGGTTCACCTGTTAGGAGGAAGTTCTCTCTGTGTCTCGATGATGGGTTTGATCATGAGAGGATATGAAACTAATATACGGCAATTAAGGCGGGAATGGACAACCTCCTGTCTGTATTTCCACTCTCTCTTTCCACTTGTTTTCCTCCTCGCAAACACACAAACACATATGAAAACGCACACACGGACAAACCTTATCAGAAGCCCGCCAATAAGGATGCTCAAGCAATACAATGGTAGCCTCTAAAGCTTTTTCTAGTGAAGTGAACACACTGTGCGACTACATGGTGTGAATACCAACGTCATCTGGGCGAACAGCGGCCTGGGAGCAGCCTAATATAAAAGTCATTTGCAGCGGGATGACAGGGTCTAGCTCTTGAAAGCATTGTGTGGAAAATGCAATACCCAGACAATGCCCCTCCCAGTTGGGACGCAGACAAACAAAAGCCGCCGACGCGAAGGCGAGCGAAAACCCTTTTTGCGCGGGGGTCAATTTCTATTGATGTAATGACATCGGTGGTGTGCGCCTGGCGCAAATGCTGTGATTTTGACAGTGTCTCCAGCTCGAGATAGAGAGAATTGCAAGTCGATGCCATTGACGTAGACACCCTCCCCATTCCACACACACACACACACACACACCACCTCCACCACACCCCCTTCTCTCTCTTTACGCTTCGACTCCATTCAGTTTACAGTACAATACTCTCAATAGGCCTGTCTCAACGCGGGGGCACCAGCCGTCTAAAGATGACGCTTGAATAGTGAGCGCAGTTACCCTGATAAGAGTAACACGCAACAAAGCGTCGACAGCGTAGGCCTATTGTTGGAAATGTCTAAGGATAACATGTTCTCTGTCTTAGGCTTCGGGTATGATTCGACCAGACAGACGAGTGAAAAGAACTTGTGTTAACAGTTTATGTTTGAGGACGTGCACACACATGATGTCATTGCTTTCTGATTCAGTATCTCGGCTACTAGGTCGGTGGCATAGAAGCAGAATTAAAGAGAGAGGGAAAAAACTACTGTTTCAGCAATGGAAAAGTTTCAAGAGTGAACGCCTTCAAACGGAGCAGGGGAAATGACACCCAGCGTTTCCTCTCCTGTCTCATCCGTTTATTCCTGAAAAGTAATTAGAATAAATGTGTGGTCTCGCTCCGCGCTTAATATTCATTACTGAGTTTTGTGATTTCCTACGGCCTCTTCTTCTTTTCTAATGGTTTTCAACACTAGTTTACGGCTGTTACAAGAGATTAAGCTTTGAGTGGCCAGTAAAGCCAATTATTTAGCCTGGGTTTGGTCACGGTTTAAAATGAAAGCATTTGCTGCCCCCTGGTGGTCACAGAAAGTAGTTGCGGGTGTATGATTTCATCTAATAAAGGGTTCTGAATATCGGTCAAGCACCAGACAACAGTCTGTGTGAACCCAATCCAGCAGAACATTTAGTATGTCTATAGTTAATAACTACAGATGCCTACAGGTACATCCATCTAGATGTATTGGTCATAAACATGTTCTCTCTATGAATGACGGCAGGAAGACCAAGACAGAGAGGTCCACCACAACTGAAATAAAGATGCAGAAATCGAGATACATGATATGAAACTTTCACCACGACATACTGAACATGGATTTTTCCACATGAACAGACCTAGCTAACTAAATCTTGATTATTGATGTTCTGCTGCTAGTCTCCAGAGCCCAGAGTCTGGCTCTACAAGCCCTTATCATAAAGGTCAGGAGAAACGCCCAACCTCTCTCCGTACTCTATAGGTGCACTCCCATGATGCCTCTGTCCTTTTGCGTCCTCAAATAGCTGTGTCTGGCTTGTGCCCTCTTCCCCTTGCCTTTATCCTGTTTAACTAGCCCGACAAGCTGCTGTGATTCCATTGATGATGTGGGAGACGCCTTCTAATGCAATCACACTGCACGCGGGCTCGTTGCTCATCCACAGAATTGGCAGTAAATGGCCTGTGAGCCTAGAAAACAAATTCGATTGCTGTCGTGGTTACACGATCAAAGCACACAACAATGGCTTGTGAGACTCCCAATGGCATGTCTTTTGGTGCCGGCTGGACAGTCATGGCTGTATTTACAGTTGCTTGATGACCTTACTGGGAGGGGACAGACAGGCAGGCAGACAGACAGATGGAAGGACAGACAGACAGGGAGAGAGAAAGACTGTTGTGGATATTGTTGTCTGTCTCGACTAGAACGGGGTGATGATCAGTTCAGGTTCTGGGTTTATAAGTAGACAACCAGCTGGTTACAAGAGCAGAAAGACAGACCCGACCCGACCCTGCAACTTCTTCATTTGAGCTATACCCCTCCCACATGACCAGACAGACAGACAGACAGACAAACGGTACCTTGGTGTGCCAGTTTCTGTAGGAGTGTCCTGAGGCGCTGGAGAGCCAAGGGGGACACGTTATAGGTGTAGAGATCTTCCCCTGGTAACTCCTGACACCTTCCAAACACTCCATCTACAAAAGGGAAAAAATACACACACAATTGTAGATGTTGGTGGGATAAAAGACTAAACACGATTGACCAAAAACCTTTCCCACAAAGCCCAATGTCTTAGGTACGGTGGCTATGCGCTAACCAGTTAGAGTACAAGAAACACAACTTTTGTGTGAGAGACAGGAGAGCAGTTCTTTGCCAGAGCTGCCTGCAGGCAACAGAACAGGATCTTTTGTAGGCCTCCTAAAAAGCTGAAGTTGTTGTCCCCTGCAGTGTACAAATGTGCAGTTCACGCTCATGCTTGGGGAGCTAATAGCTAACCATTTTCTAAGGGAGGCAACGATAAACAGGCGGCCGTCACAGAGCAGACTTTATCAGAGACCCGGGCTATCTCCCTATCAGCAGGCCTCCCTCCCTCCCGCCATAGCCTACCCCCGTTGCCAGGCAACCCATCAAACCCCTACCTCAGTGGCATAATTCAGTGGCTATCTGGACGGCTGAAGGATGCTAGGACACCAGGGGTCAGGACACAGAGTGCGGAAGGAGCAGCTGGAATATAAATGGCGGAGGTGTCGTCCTCTCTCAGTCAGGGAGATAAATCTGTGTGTCTCATCTTCAAAGTTGTGATAGATCGGCCTGATAGAGCTTTTGTGTGTGTGTGTGTCTGTTGTGTGTGTGTGTGTGTGTGTGTGTGTGTAGAGAGATGTCTCCCTCTGTTTAGTGTGAGACTAATGATGTGAATCGTCATGCCTCATAGGATCCCTTTAATTAACGAAGGATGATTGACAGGGACAGCTAACTCTGCAATGCGACTGACACATTGTCCCACATGTGACATCACACACACACACACACATACACACACAGACACACACAAAATTAGTCATTTTCCAGTGGTGGTAATAGTTTTTTTTATAGCCCAACTATTTAAATCTTACATCAAACGCTATGTGATGACTTATAGACACACTATGGTGCAGTTTCCATCTCATTTAACGTGCTAAGAGTGCATCAACTCAGAAATTCTAATCTTTACTTTAATGAGAAAGATTATCACCAATTAATCTACCCACTGTACACTTTGCTGGCCACCATCTTTCACCTTCAGCTCATTTAAGAGACTTTAATTACCGTGCCATGTTCCGTGTAAAATCCACTGGATGATAATTATACAAATAATGATGTGATGTCAAATTCTTCCTTTTAATTGAATTTTTCTTCCCTGTTTTCACTGGTGCTCACCCGCGACATGCCTAATGACAGTCGCAGGGTGAAACGTAGCCGAGGCGGAACATTTGCATACGCACACACGGGTTCATTATCAGAGAACCCAGACACCTCGGTGAAGAGGCACACAGGCGACTGCAAACATCAGAGCAGAGGCGTCTGGTCGCACAGCACATGACAACGGGAGAGCAGAACAGGCAGGAAGGGTGGGAGAGGGGGGGGGGACATGCTGGAGGTAGAGAAAGAAAGATGGAGCGAGAGAGAAGAGGGGAGAAAATTAAGAGAGAAAACTGAGATAAAGAAGAGAAGAATAGGGAATAAGAAGATACAGTATTGGTTTTGGACAGTTTGTCTGTTGACAGTTAGTTTTTTGTTACCCTATTTTGAAGCCTGTATTTTGAAATGTTAACATTACGAAGATTGTCTTACAAACAAATTCAAATGGATTCCACAAAGACCTAGTAGACAATGGTGACATAACAAAAGACTGGCTGCTTATTTGATGTTTGCCTTTCTCGCTAGTTTCTATGACAACGGCCACCGTGAGATGTGTTATTTCCTTCTGGGTTGACAGGGATGTTCCCAGTAGACACCACACGCAGGCCTGTGTGGCATGTGCACACACACACACACACACACACACACATATATACACACACACACACACAAACACATTCACTTCCACCCACGCGTGCACAGCCTGTGTCATTTGAGTTAGGGAGATATCGGAACACTGACAAATTGGTGACACATCCAAAGCCATCTGCATCATAAATCTCTAAGTATTGATACTGTGTCTGTCATTTCGCAAGGTGAGGGATCAAAACAAACCTTACGAAGAGACAGACACTGATGACTCATGTTTTATCAACATCAAAATGACATGGAAACTGTGTTTTAATTTCTTGCATGGATGAACTTCTTGTGTTGTTCTCTGAGGCATAGTGGCCCCATACCAAAGTCACCACACAGAACTGCAGCGTAATCACATCAAGACTTGTTGTTTTTTTCACTTAATGGGGCTCAGGAGAAATGCAACATGCCCAAACACAATGGCAGGTGTTATGTATATTATTATGTAGTATTTAAAAATGAATCCCAAGTGTATAAGGTAGCAGCTCAGAAAGCCCAACTCATTGTCGAGGACCAAGACACTGCTATTCTGATAACAGCATAATGTGTAATAATCACCAATAAATCATATATATATATCATAGACAATAGAATCCATAATTAATTGAATCAATCTAAGAAAACTGTCTCAACTGTATGGCATAGTAATAAAAGGAGTGTGTATTATATGTCTACATTCAATTCCAATCTAGGCCTTTTCACTGCAACATGGAGCTGTTCTGACCGTGTGACACCTTAGGACAGCTTTCTGCCACACGTTGACTGACAGACATAAGAGGCTTCTGAGCCTGACAGGTATACAATTCCCAATCCAGCCCCAGCTTCTCTCTCCATTGTGATGGACAGCAAGCAATCTGACAAGCGTTGAAAGCTCAGACGTGGAGGGCTAATGCTCGAGGATAACACCAGGACTCCCTCCCGCTGACGGTCCGTCAGGGACAGACACCGTCTCAGGAGGGGTCTTGTCAGTCTCAAGCTGAGACAGACCCAGGCCTGAGAGTCGCTCTATTTACACTACAAGTCCATTGACAATTAGTCGAGTATTCACCTTCAAATTCCAGAGTCATGTCAAATTCGAAATCTTTGTGCCAATTCGACTCGGTAACTAAAAGTCGCTTTCGAAATGGTTGGTATTTTGGGGATTACATGTTTAGCGGATTCCAGATTATTTTATAGTCTTTCTGCCCAGCCGTCTCTGGAGAAACAGATCCCTCGCTCAATAGCCCCTCCTCAGGTTGCTCCTATGTTTTCTGTCACTGAGTGTTTCTGTGTATTCTGTGAGGGTTTAGTCTATCAGTGCTGATGTGTGGATATCTGTGAAGCCCCTTGTGAGATTGCTTGTCAAAAAGGGGCTTCATAAATAGGAGTTGGATTTGATTGAGATGATTCATGGGGTGGCATTGGGTCCACACACACCTAGTTATTTCACCATTTCTAAACAGAAAAGTCTATCAGGATCTTTAAGAGTCCCTTGGGCTCCAGCTTCATAACTGGAGCCCAACCCCTCCAGGGTGGTAGACCGCAATAACGTTGATATGTGACTTCCATCGGCATGGTTGTATCAGTGGTTAATCTAGCGTGGCACCTCGGACGGCAGGAAGCTGGATAGATGCGCGAGAGAGAGAGAGAGAGAGAGAGAGAGAGAGAGAGAGAGAGAGAGAGAGAGTGAGAGAGACAGCTCTTTACAGGACAGATTAGATCAAATTGAACCAAGCTGACCGCCAGTCGATAAAACAGTATCCGTTAAGTGTTAAAGCTAAAATAGAGGTTGTCCTGTGGGGGACATACAGCACTTAACTACAGATGTTACAGCTTCTCAGGAGGCGATAAAGCAATCAGCATCCGATTCATCGTAGGGTTTGTTCACGGCCTTGGAGACCAATCTGATTTCCTGAATGAAAAGGCGTCCATTCCTTCCCTTTGCAAAACATACCAGACAGATTGGACCGATATAATGTTGGCTACAGCCAATTAAACTATATAGCATCACCCAACACTATTCCATCAATGGTTATATTATATATCAATGGTTGATATTTGGGCTGAACGGTATTCAACAACTCTTTTAGCTGGTGTGCTGGTGACTGAGGGAGCGTTTCTATACTCAGCTGGAGGGCGCTCCTTGTAGAGCAGGGACAGAAGGAGTCTGTTAAGAGAGAGAGGGGGGGGGCTATGATAGAGGGTGGGCTGAACCAGGCCAGAATAAAGCAGGTTAGCCCAGCAGGGACCCTGGGCAGAGTGGAAGTGGCAGACCCAGTTACTCCCACTCTGTCTGCACTGCTGTGGAAGCCATCCGTCAGGCCAAAACCGACCAATGACGAACGGCGGGGCATGGCAGGAGATCTGCGATAACCAATGGAAGAGCTGTACTCTCTTAGTGTCTTGACAACAGCCTTGATCTAAGAATGACTAGAGAACCAGAAATTACTCGTAAAGATTATTGGTCGTTTTATCTACAACACTAAGGGAAGGAGGGCTTTGGGGAAGGCTGATTTGGATTGGTTGAGATCAATCCCGCCCACTTTGTTTACTTAATCTGAAAGACTCTAGTCCTGCTGTTGGTGGGTCTCTAGCATCCAACCACCCACAGTCAATGAGAACATGGAACATTTCATAAGGAATGTTTAAACATGAAAAAGTGCAAGCGTACGATAGGAACAGGCTGCTAAAGACGAAAGACGTTGGCATCCATGTTATAAACTGTAGTATCTCAACATTAACATAAACTATTTCCATAACCCCTCTCTCTGGTTCTCAGTCTCTTCTTCTCTCTAAAAGGCCGCTGGGTATTCCTCCCGAGAAGTGTCAGCAATTTTCTCCTATTAGACTACACACCCATGCTCCCCTCTGTTTCATAGGAGTTGTTATAATTACCCCCACACTCGCTGTTCATTTGGGCTTTAGACACCATCTCTCTACGTTTTTTTTCCCCCTGGTTGCAAAACTAGGTTAGTATGGAAATGAATCTGGAGACAGCGTATGAAGTCTCCTTCGACGCTGTCAGGTTCACACAAGACATCATTGGGATTCCAAAATACAAATGGTAATTTTCACAGTGAACATCTCAAGCCATTATGGGGGATTGAAGTGGCAGTCGGGTGAGAAACAAAAGTGGATGTCTTTTCCTACCATATCAGCATCAGCTCATTTGTCCATTTGATTTCTTAATGAGCTCATTCGGAGTAAATGAGGTGTGCCGGCTTCAGTCAAACAAAATCAGCAAAACAACATTCAAGGCTGGATATTAGCTTTACTGGTGTGAAGACGGATAGAGAAGAAATGCATTGCACATGAAGCTGCATCCTGAGGTGCCCCTTCCCCCAACACCAGCACCCACACACACTACAAACACACACACACACACACACAGGAATGATTCCTCACCACAAGGCCACTGCTCAAGCATTTTGTTCTAATCTTCTGCGGGGTACATTCATCATCGTTTCAACAACGCCTCCGTTCCTGAGACAATCCGTACAGGTTTGTGTCCTATGCTGAGTCAATTACGGTAAATCCTGCCAGCTGATTTCCCACAAGGCCAAACAAACAAAAGAAAAACTTGCCATTCACCCCTTTCATACTCAAGATGTGAGGCTCTGTGACAGTGGTGGCTCCCCTTCCCAGATCTCTGTCACCAGAGTTTTGACATTCCCCAACACACACTCACACCTGCACCTCATCTACCTGATTAGATGGTCAATCTATATATACCAGCTTAGCCTGTTGTCCATTGCGAAGTCTTGTTTGTTTTTACCTGCATTACCGAGCGTTAACCAAGCCTAAAGATTTATGTGTACCAGACCTTTGTTCTCGCCTCGACCATTCTTCTGCTCTTCCCTTTGGATATCTAGAACCGGAGATAACGACCCCTGCCTGACAACTGTACCTGCTCTGCCTAGTCTCTGACATTCCTGCCAGCCCCTGTTCGACCCAAGCCTGTGACCCGACCATCCTTTGGATTTGCCTGCCTTGTTGTTTGCCTGTTGCCGACCTTTGCCTGTCTGACCACTCTGTACATTAAAGCCTGCACTTGGATCGCTACCCCACCGCTCCTCCTGATTCTGGTCATTACAGGCTCAAACAGCCTGCTCTGTGCAGGACCCCCAGATGAACTGTTTGTCACTTATGTTAGGAGTGTTGATGTCTTGGGGTTGGCTCAACACACAGATAGGACAGAAACAATTCCTTCTCCAGAGATCGTTCCCCAAAAAACGGAATCGGTAAACTCTTCTGTACGACTGAGAAAAGCACGTTACATTTCTGTTTTCTTTCCTCCTCTATTTTTTTTTGCTATTTTAGCCTCAGAACTTTTCGCTTCTCCGACACTTGACTCATCTGTGCGGGAGCTTGAAGGCTTGGAGCTCAACAGCCTCCTAAACACACTCTCGACTGTAACCCCCCCCCCACCCCCCTACTACACCCCACCTACCCACGAGAAGGGGACGTCTCCACACTCGGACTCATGCGGGTAGAGAGGGTGTGAAAGAGTAAAGAAGATATTGAAAGGGTGAATGGGAGTAGGTACGATCATTGCGCGTGGGAGTGGTATACATAACCAGTCAGCAATAATCCTGGCGGTGAGTCTAGATATTATTATCAGTATAATAGAAGGAATTCTCCGATATCAGGATCCAATATGAGTCGGTCCGGAGGAAGAGGAAAGAGGGATTCTGTGTTTGACTCTGACTGCAGGTTCTGAGTTTGTATTTTGGGCACCTCCGGATACGTCATCTTCTCTGGCGCAAGATCGCCGTGGAATTGAGTTGAATACCAACCAGAGATGTAACGAACATAGGGTATTCTACGGGTGTACATTTAGCTACGATGCTGTTTGTTGCTGTGGCACTCTCAAACAAACGGTATTTGCCTCAGTGGAAACTATACTCTGCGCATTCTAAATGGCAGATTTCTGAACTTCAAGCTGTCAAAGACCGTGGTTGCATATTATGAATGAGGAGGGGAGCGGCACAGAAAGTCGCTGCTCGTCCGTCTCAGTGCGTAGGTCTGTCTAGGTCATTTTCTAAGATGGCACAACGGCGTCCTAATCCCGAGCGATTATTAGGTTACGGAGGAACCCAGGGGCGTCCGACTCCTGATGCTTAACAACACTGGTGCCGTAGCGTCATCTCGTTAGTTATCTGGCTTAATACCGATTCTACGGTGTTTGTTCGTAGTAAGTCACTCCCATGCCTGGGGACGGACAGTGCCAGACTACCAATCTGCTCTCTCTACACAAAATTCATATCTACCCGACGGTAACTTCCTATAGATCCAATAAGGAAATACAAAGAGAGAGACGAGGAAGGAAAGCGTACAAACGGTTGCTGTGAATATGTCAAACTATGAGCGAGACATATCCAAGAGTAGAAACGTGTGCGAACGTAGTCCGGGCCGCTTGTTCTGCAGGCCTCGAGTCGATGACTACCGTCTCCGCAGTTCATCCTTCACACGAACGGGCCCTGATTTTGTGCTCTTATTCAGTTAAGGATCTCAAACCCACGTCTGGCTCACGAAGCTCGGGTTCTCGCAACTTCACATCTGTTAGTCATCGCCTTGTCTTTGTTCCAAGTATATTTCAGAGAGCAAGGTGTTACCCAGGGAGATCCATCCTCCCAGTCACCCTTCTCCTTCTGTATATCGACAAGAACACTTTACTGTAGTGTTTGGAGCGACGGTATATCACTAATGATCGAGGCCACATCTGACATCATTAAGCCAGTCACGAGCAGATTCGTTGAGATCGGAAGTGCTGCGACAACGCACAGCGTCATCCTCCATAACTCAGGAGAGCGTGTCCCACCGCAGTCCAAAAAAGATATCGCGTGTCGTGGTTTGCTTCCGTCCGCTTAGGAAAGTTCCTCTACATGCTCAAACGCAGTCAACGCCGTTACCGCTTCCACCTTCTTATAATCTGGGACCAATACCACCAAAAGTATCAAAGTAGACTATCGTGGCGCGCCGAGTGTCACGGTCTAGTCACATCAGAGGGCACAAGGTGTGCCGACTTTGGAGGGTCTGGCAGGACAGTATCAAAGAGAGAATCCACACTCTTGGAGAGCACGAGCCGTGCAGAAGTTATTTGATCCTATCTCTACTAGAGAGATTTCCATCTATCGACTGTGTGTAAGATTGGGGACAAACAGGTCAGACTCCAATCTCTCTCTTCGGCTACATGGTGTGTGACGGGTTGTGGTCAATCGGCTCATAGGAACCGCGTGGCTATCGTGAGGATTGATGACCGGGTGCTAAGAGTTCGCGTAGAAAGTTGGGTCAATACGAGTAAGCATGAGAGTGAAGCGTAGTCGGCTTCGATAGTTGATACAGCATCTGTCTTTCCTCGATGTCGGAGCGCCGTGAAATGTATGCTATATGTACGTCACTAATTCTCACCTTAATATAAAATGTACGATCACGCGGACCACAACAATTACCATAATCGACGAATCCCTATAGAGTCTGCTTGGGACGTCCCATGGCAGACGGTCGAAGAGCAACGAGTTTCTGCGATATACGGTCAGAGTGGCTATAGTGTGGCAGCGAATCAAGGAAGAGGCGGGAGAGAAAGGAAGGTCACAATTGAGAACAGGGGGTAGAAAGAGAGTTCTAATTAAACCGGACTCTCACGGCAGGGGGTCGCTTTGCAGCAAATCTGGACTAGGCGTGAAAAGTAGAATACGCCAGTGCCTGAGGATTCCAAGGAGGAGAAGTGTCAACAAATGCAAGGACAATGTAGGGTTAGGAATAGGACACCTATATCGATCAAATAGGGCGTGAGATATAATAGTACATAACATTATCCTAAGTCTATCTTGTGGAGGGCAGAGATCGAAACCTCCATTTAGATCGATCTGACCTAAAGGCCTGGCGAAGATCTGTGTAGCTTCGTCGTGGCTACATCCTCGCAGGCGAACTGCGACAAAATAAAAAGATCGGATCTGCGTCTGAAGAGTCAAAGCAGGCTAACACAGAACGGGACTGTAGGCGGCTGAGCGGCGCTACACCATGATTTAGAGAGGGCACCGAATGAGATAGGAGCGTAACGGGGTCCTGGATGCGACCAGAGTGGCAGGCTACAGATATCGGTCGTCGTCCACACTCACACCGTGTCCCAAGTCCCGATCTACCCAAGCTACAAGCTGGAGATCATGTGAAGTGTGATCCTATATTCATCCTCGGAGGGACTGAAGGGGGGGTGTCCATGTGAAATCGGCGTGGGCCGGCGGCGAACAAAGAACACAGAAGAAGGCGAAACAATAAATATGAAGCGACTTCCTCACTGGAATCGGTGTGGCATACACGGGGGCCGTACGGTGTATATAAGACACACATGTGGAAAGAACACATATATAAACCATGAGCGGCACAGAGGGGGGGTGGGGGGGTGCTCACGGGTGGGGGGGGGGTGGGGGATCGGGGGGGAGTGTGACAGAAAATAACCTCCACTGCCGTCAGGGGCGTGCGGGCTAATCGGGAAAACTTCAAGGGAATAAAAAAAAAGAAGTGGGGAGCGCCCCAGAAAAACCGGCGAAGCGCATGGCTAGCATTCGGAGGGTGCATTAGGAGGCATAACGCGTGATGATGCGAGGCGAGTTAACAAAAGTGAGAGCGCTAATAAAATAAATCCCGGGGAACAAATAGAGGGAAAAACATCGGCTCTGCAACAGACGGGGAGTGTGAAGATCCACTTAAGAGGGTAGAGGCAAAGGAATCAAAAATAGAATACTAGGGTGAAGAAATCAGAAATGAGTAGCTGACTTGGAGCGGCCTACTCGGCGAAGTCAACGGGAAGCTCTGAAATCATTAGGATCACACTAGTGGAGTACTCTGGGAGGGAAGAAAAAATCTTAGCGGGGAGGGAGTTTCGGGTGAGGATACGACTGACTGTGGAGATCAAAGGCTTCTTGGTCCATTCTGTCAGGGAAGGCTGGGGTCCCAAGGGGAGAAGAAGGCGGTAAATACAGAATGAAGTATGAGTGTAAACGGGTGTGTCACATGTTGTATAGATCTCATATCAAATCGGAGCGGCCATGCGAACGGAATTCCCTGTCATCAAGGTAATCTCTTCGAATCACGGTATAGTTGTGCGTAAGAATGAGACTCATCGTATGCTACGCAAAAGGTCTAAGTCAATGTCACTATGTGTACCTGTCGAGTGGCGTTGTGATAATAGTGTAGTTTTTCGGGCTTAAGGTCGGGTTGTGAAGTGAGGATCAAGAGGAGCGTCTAAGGTGTTGGATAGAGTTGAGGAGATATCTTAGTCCACTCGCTGCAGAGAGAATCCTATTCTTAGATCGGCCCGAAACGAATCGGAATATGAGAGACGAGAGAGAGGACAGCAATGAGTTATGCTGCGGACGATGCGTGAGGGATAATCGATTTAACAAGCGAATAGCACGTAGCCTAGAGATCCAAGTACTCAGGTATCATCAAAAAGAAAGCTGAAGATAAGGAAGAAGACAACCTAGCAGTCAGAAGAAAGAGTGCGCAGACTATAATGGGACACAAGATTATAGGATGCGACGTCTCATCTACACCAAGCAATTGCCGAGGTGTTATATAGGCATTCTAAGCGGCAATGTGAGAATAAGTGAGAGGCACGCCATGGTCTGATGAATAGATAGACGTTTACTCTGCGACGTCAAGGTATTTCTCTGAACTAGGTAAAATATACGACACTATGTGTATGTATGCTCAGAAGAGTTACAAATTACGCACCGGAATACGATAATCTATACACATTTGTACTATAGAGAACCACGGGGATTGCGATTCGGGCGCTTGCCCTAAGTAGTCGGCTTCCCACCGGTCGATAGTGATGCGGCGCGAAGCCT